>VWZP01008069.1:1006739-1193366 GCA_013396995.1 Dicaeum eximium | reverse complement strand
AAGAAAAAAAAAAAAAAAAAAGATACTTTTTAAAAAGCTTTGCTTAGCGCAAACGCCCTTTTTGAAAGCGTTCACTCTCCTCCTTCTGTCTAATGCGATTTCTCCTGCTGATTTTTCCTGCGGGGTGCCCAAAAGCTCCGTGCCCACGTTCCCCGCTCCCGGCCGCGCTCAGCAGGCGGGCGGCAGCCCCGGCGCTCCCGGGTGCGCATCCTCGTGTTGAAACGCAGGGCTGCGCGGAGAAACTCCCAGTCGGATCTGCGAGTTTCAGGTGTGGGAGCAGTGGAGGAAGAAAAAAAAAATCCCACACTTTTTCTGTAGGAAAAAAAAAAATAGTTTGGAGGAATAGGAAGCCTGGAGGGGCTGCTGGAACAAGGGGCGGGAGGAAACGGCGCGCCTTTGAATGGGCTGTTGCACCGCAATGCTCGAGTGGCCGCGAGCTTTCCCTCCAAGGCTCAGGGCATTGAAAGACCCTGAAAGGGCCACAAGAAGCCTGATAATTTTCTAGCCCTTTTTTTTTTTCTTAAACATAATCGACTACCAGGCAATCAGAGGTCTGGGGGGAATCTGCTAAAAGGTTACGCAGAGCAGACATCAAAACTACACTGAAGTTTGGGTCTCGTTTATCACAGGAATTTGAAATCCCAAACCCCGACAAGACCTTTCTTTAGGTCGGGAGAGGGGCAAGCGCGTACGGCGATAATGGATGCGGTCTGCACCGAAACCTTGGAAACAAAGCACTTGGAAAACTCGTTTGTCCAAAGCAGGGAACCGCAATTCCTGAAACACGGAGAAGTGAGACACCCTCCTCCCCTGAACAGACCAGCTCTTACAATCCCTGAAGCCAGGCAGAGAAGGGCAAAAATAGTATTTAGAAATCCGGAATATTTTCGCTAATTTTAATTACCCGGCGACTCGCTTTAGCCATCAGAAGAACGAACAGCCCGGCTGCCCTTAGTTCAGAAAGCGCGAGGGGCAGCGGGACGACACCCAGCAGAGATCCCCGCACCTCACCTACCAAACTGCCGGAGAGCTGCTTTCTCCTCCGCTGGCTTCTTCGGGCAGCAGGGACAGGCCGGGCCACCGCTGTGCCCGGCAGCAGATGGGCTCCGGCGGCCCGGGAGCCACCGGCTCCGCCCCCTGCGCCGCGCTCCCCGCGCCCGGGCCCGGCTCCCTCCCCGGCTCGGCCGTCCCGCTGCTGGCAAACGCCGCCCTGCCCGCCCGCGGCGCTGCTCCCGAGCTGCTGCGGAGGGCGACGTGCGGAAACTCTGCCTTTTGCGCTGACACTCAGAGTGCGAAAAGTGATGTGCTAGAAGTTCTAAAGTACTTATATCTTAAAAATTTCTTAGCGGACGCCATAAAAGTTTAGCTAATTGCTCCTCTAAGTCTCCCAGGTGCCAAATAACATCTTATTGCTG
Organism: Dicaeum eximium; assembly: GCA_013396995.1. Classification (NCBI taxonomy): domain Eukaryota; kingdom Metazoa; phylum Chordata; class Aves; order Passeriformes; family Dicaeidae; genus Dicaeum; species Dicaeum eximium. The sequence goes on along the minus strand of VWZP01008069.1, from coordinate 1,191,951 downwards.
GGTAGTTTGTAGGGCACAGTGAAACTTGTTTGTCTCACTTTGCTGTTGGGAATCTTCAGAGGAGTGAAAAAGAGCATGATTTAGGATTTCTTTTTCTCTTCTACCTTCCCCACAAATCTTGGTGACTTCCTTAGAGCAGCCTGAAGGGAACGCCTGATTCATTGAAGAACATCAATACTAAGTCAGTCTCCATGGGCAGTAGGACTCAGACAGAAATATTTAAAAAACAAACCAAAGAAAGTGCTATGAACGTGCCTTCTTTGAATACACTTTTGGCAAACTTTTATAAAGAGAAAAACTGGCTTTAAAATGGCATTCAAATTCAGTTGAAAAGCCACTACAATGCTGTGCCTTATGTGATTTTATAGAATCACAGAATCATAAATTTCTCACTGACTATAAATATCAAACACAAACCCATTGTGTATCTCGAATTCTTTCACATGACTGATCTGAAATGATTGATCTGAATCATTCCTGACCTCATCACTGACTTCATAGAAACTTAACTATTGCATATCATGACAATTAGGGTCAGTTTGTCACTTTGCAACCATAAATCTGACAACATCTTTGTTAGGCAAGTAATTGTTTTCTTTCCACACACAAGAGAGAAAATAGAGATAGGAATACTGTTGTCAATGTCACCCAGCAAAAGTAGAGCAAGGGTAAAACCTGAGCAGCTGATGATCCTTTGAAGGAATGTGTTGTTTTGCAATACAGGTTTTGCTTGGGAAGCGTCAAGGCCTAAGGAGTTTTTCACTTATCTCTCCTTTCTCCTGTTGTGTGTCTTAGTATGACTAAATACTTTATAGCAGCCTTCCCAGATGTTTCTTTGTCTGTTTGGTTCTGGAGTAAGATCTGTGCAATCTTCAGTTCACCTTAGAAGGAAAAGTTTGTAGGTCATTGTGGAAATTTGACATGTTTTTTGAGCAGTGTTTAAATAACAATAGAAATAATCTTGTAAACAAAGCATCAGAATGTAAAATGGACTTCCCTTCCCTTCCCTTCCCTTCCCTTCCCTTCCCTTCCCTTCCCTTNCCTTGCACACCAAACACCAGATTTCAGACTCCGGGGGCTGGGAGGGACGAGAGTTGAACTCCTTCCTTCCTTTTATTTTCCCTTCCCTTCCCTTCCCTTCCCTTCCCTTCCCTTCCCTTCCCCCTTCCCTTCCCACTTCCCACTTCCCACTTCCCACTTCCCACTTCCCACTTCCCCTTTATTTTCTTTCCACTTTCCTTTCCCCTTTCCATTTCCCTTGTATTAAACCAACTCTTGTTAGGTCCTCTGTTGAGATGAAACTTATTTAGAAATTAAGCTCCTTTTCTTTTTTTCCCCAGTGATGCTGGTAGGGAGAGTTTTTCAGAGCACCACCCTTATTTGTTTATAAATTACATCTTAAACATCCCTTCCCGGCCCTATCTGGCCCACTCAGCCCTGGCAGCAGTGCAGAGCTGGTTGTATCTCTGAACCAGCAGAGCAGGAGGCAGCAGATCTGGCTGGCTGTTCCGAGGGGCCCCTCACACGTGGTTTTCCCCAGGAAACCTGCCCTGGCTGTTTCACCCTGTCCTGCACACACAGGCTCAGGTCACAGTTTGGAGAGAGCAGAGTGGTTTATCAGTGTAAAGGGGTGGGTGTGGGACAGGGCAGTCAGTTTGTAGGGATGGGGTTTAGCCAGGTGGATCCCTGCTACCCAGACAGCCTTTCCATTTCACCCAGTCACACCATGGCACCAATATCAACCTAGGCTGTGGGTTTGGCTCCTGAATGGGCCACTCATCAGGCCCTATTTCAGAGTAAATAATGATTTGATAAGATGCAATGGAACACGGGGAAATACCTAGATGTTACTGTTTTGTAGAATGATTTGTTTTTCCTGCAGATTTGTGTTGAGCTGCTGTGCTCTTATTGCTTCCTACGGTATGAGCAACATGTTTTAGCTACTCTTGCCCAATGGAAGAGGAAGGTTGGAGGGAAATTCCATAAAATACTTTGTAACATGGAGTCTACTTACCAGTAAAGTATTTACAGGAGGAGGTTGGGATCAGAGATCTGTCATTTAATGCTTCTGAGCCTTTGAATCTACAAGGAGCCCTGAGGAAGTGCTCTCAGAGGGGTTGTGCTTCTGGCCCAGCTGCTGCTGTCTTCACCCCACAGACCCATCCCAACAGGATGGACTGGCATGATCCAACAGCTCCTTTGTGTTGGCCAGTGCAGCCCAGCGTAGTCCGGGCCCAAGATTCATGAGAGGAGATATCCGATCAACGGAAAGACAATCTAAAAATCCAGAAGCACTGTTCTGTTTGATAAGCCAAACCAGCATCTTTCTGTGTATCCTTGAGGTGCTTCTTGTATGAAAAATGGGAAAGTCTTTCACAACCACAGGACTTTGTGCTTAGACTGTAAGTATAACAGAGCTGAGCATTTTAAACAAAATTTCAAGCAAGGCAACCCTTTCTAGTTCATTTGCACAAATGGCTGTGGGCAGCCTGTTCCTGTAGCAAACTGGCCAAATCCATGGAGTCTTAACTATTGCTTTCCTTAGTATCTTACATGCATTGACTGCTTTGCTGGGATATTATTTCATTTATGTTCAAATGTTATTGTGGGGAAATGATTTGGTTGGGTGTTCTGTGGTGTGATTTTACGGCCTAAAATCTGATTGATAGATCTATTCTGAAAATGGTTTCACAACCAGTCTAAGCTCATTTAGGGCTGGTGCTGCACCTTTTGCTCTCTCTCCCCACACCCACCTCCTGTAGTCTCTTCGTATCCCTTTTACAGGGCTGGCAACTGAGCAGCTGATTTGTCCTTTTTTTTTTTCTTTTTTGTGAGATTGGTTTTGAGTTGGGTCAACTCCTCTCGCTCACCAGTTTACCTGAGTGTGCATACTAAGGTACACTCATCGTCAAATGTGAGGAAGGGAGCAGGATGGAGTTACTGGGAGCATGCAAAGATGCATAGTTTTTCCTTTATAGTTACGGGGTGGATAAACTGATCAAGAAACTCCATCCAAAAAGCTGATTTTGGCAATCCCCATCAGATAGAAAACTGAATTTCCTGTAAATTTGGAATATTTTCTTGGTTGATTTGCTTTGGCTCTGATAAACCCAGCATTTTTCTAGTCCACCTTGCAACAAGGGCTGAGAGACTGTTGGGCAGTGTTAGTGCTTCATTTTGAGAACATGGAAGTATGACATCTGTTCCAGAGCTTTCTGACCACAGTTTCACTCTTTTCATGAGAAGACCTCCCAGATCTAGCATGTGGTTTTGGTGTTCTCAGTGAGTGGTCACTATGGTCTTGACAGAGATCACTTGCAAGCACAGCAATGTGTATCTTGAAGTGATTAGTGTGCAGAGGCAGGAGTTACAGTGTTATTAATGTTTCATCTTCGTTAAGGTATATTACTGCCGAATAATAAGCTGAAAATTGCAAGGCATTGGAAGTTTTGTACTCTGGTGAGGCATGTCACATAAGCAGCATAATTCCTGCTTTCTGAATTAAATTCTCATGAGACAGTAACCTCTCCTACATTTGTATTCAGATAGAATTAACTTCATGAATGACCAGTTTCAGGGTTTGAGGTCTGAGGTATCATTTTTGTGACTTTAATGAAAGACAGTCAAGTTTAAGAACAAGGGATGGCCTCAGCTATCACATATGCATGGAGCACTTCTGTACACATGCAAAACAGTCTCCAAACAGGTACACAGTCCAGATCCACTGCTTGTACTCTGAACATGCACATAAAGTTTGCTTTACATACTGAGAAAACCTGTGGAGCATCTGGGGTCACTTCTACACACCAGCAGCCAGTTGTCACCTTGCAAATTCACATCCTGGAGTGTGCAGTCTGTGTGCCTGAAGGTGCTTGTGCCCTTAAATGACAGGTTTCAATTGTAGATTTGGATATTATTTAAATCTAAGAATCCTTTACATTCAGTGTATCTTATTATATGGGTCGGTGTTATTGATCTAACAAGGACTGGGGACCTCCAGTCTGTGCATCACTCTGAACATGAGAGTAAGTGTATCACTGAATCACCAGGTTGTGTAGGGAGAGCAGGACAGCACTTCTGCCCTGGGTAAAGAATTAGAAGCTATTTTCAGAATGAGAATATTGTGCCAGAGCCCTATTCTAAATCAGCAATAGCAAAGTTGTGCTGACATTAGGTCTGGGAATTGCTAAATTTAGTTGTGGACTGGTGACAAAAATACTAGTGGCTCAGGGAGTGCTACTAAAAGCTTCGGTGTCCAAGTGCTTATTGTAGTCATCAGAGCTGTGTATGGCAGGAGGGAACTAAGTTTCCTGATTTCATTAGCTGTTGGCCAAAGATGCAGAGCTTCCACAGGAGTCAGAGATTAATATGAGAATCATAGAATAGTGTGGCTTGTAATGAGCCCCAAAATCTTGTGGTGCAACTCCCGTACCACGGCCAGGGAACCTTACACTAGAACAGGTTGTTTAGAGCCCCACCAGCCTGGCCTTGCACACTTACAGGAATGAGTAATCCTCAATGTCTCTGGGCAACCTGTTCCAGTGCCTCATCACCCTCACAGTGAAGAATTTCTCCCTGTTATCTAATTTAAATCCATCTTCAGCCAGTTTAAAACCATCGCCCCTTGTGCTGTCACTACAGCCTTTGGTAAATGTCTCTCTCTTGTAAGTCCTCTTTATATTTTAAAAAGGTCTTCCCAAAGCCTTTTTCTTTTCCAGACTGGACAATGATTTCCCCCTTTTAGATTACATAAGTAAGATCCATTGCAAAGGTTTCCATTCCGTGTGTAAATGGATGGAAATATATATATAACATGAATGTAAAAATAGATAAAAAATTTCATAAAATAGTGTGTCAGTAATATAAGACTTCTGTTAAAATTGAAAGAGGGTGATTTTGCTGAGTGTTACAGTAGAAGCCCAGCAGCATGTCTTTCCAGTCTAATTTCCAGGCTCATGAAAACTTCCAGCTAGTAGAGGGGAAGAACTTGGAGTCTGCATTTCAAAAGACAAACCACGTTCTTGACTTCATCAATAGGCGCAGGGAGCTGTTTTCTTTCACCAGACTTAATGAAAGTTCAGTCAGCAGGAGCAATTTCAAGAAGCCACAAGCCATTTCTTGTTTGCCATCATCTCTTTCAACTTTTACAAAATCTTTGTTTTCAGAGAAGTTTCCCTGTTGGGCAGATTGGCTCCAGCACTTACAAGTCTAATTACAGCCTGAAGGGTTGGGAAGATCTTCGAGGTGAAGTGTATGCTACCATGTAGGGAGATCTGCCTGCTGATAGAAATCTGTGTAGAATAGCAAGGGGAGATGTATTCCTATTAGAGTTCCAAATATTTCTCGGAACTGGGAAAATTATTATGAACAGGAGAAAAAAAAAATTCTTATTGTTACAATGCAGTTGTTGACTGAGTGTTCTGGAGGCTTCCTGAAGTTCTTGTGTCCTTGTGTCCTTGCTCCCAAAGAGTGTGGGAGGTAGAAAAAAGCTGAAAAAAGCCCTCTCAATATGTTTTCTTACAAAATTTGCACTTAATCAAATATCAAATAGCATTAAGCAGTCACTTCTGCTATTATCTCTCATACCTGCTTGCTATTGGATACTAAGGTTATTTTAATGCTCTTCAGAAATTCCAGGAATTCCTCACCTTGTTTTCTGTGCAGTTGTTCTGCTGGCTGTTGGCTCTGGGCAGGCTCCTGGAATGCAGCTGGCCACAAGCACATCCTGGATGCTGGGTTTGTTTTGGGCACATGGGGTGTTTAGGATCAGAGGCATCTTCTGTCTTGTCTGAGGTTACAGAAATTCGTGTGCTCTACTTGAAAAGCACTGAAAATTTCTGCAAGTACATAGTCAGTGGGCAGCAATCTCCCTCCTCTTCCTCTGCCTATCCAGGACAGGACTAAAGGTCTGCTCCCTCACAGCCCAATCCAGCTCAGGGTTTATGGAGCACATGTAAAGAATGGCTTGGGTTGGCTCTGTGGTGGCTTAGGACTGGATGCATCTTCTCTGAAGAAGCACATGTGGACTTGAAATTTTATATTTGTTTCTCCCCTAACTGTAGCTTGTTCACCTCTCCATAAAAACCTGACTTTGCTCTAATATGGCAGGTCGATAGTCCTTGGCTTTATGTATTTGCATAATACATAATACCTCGAAATCCTGGGTAGCACAGGCACAAGCCAAAGAGCAGAGGAAATTAGCCCTGTTATCAGGGCCAAGCTGATGGATGGGGAAGGAGAAGGAGAGGCACGGGTGTGATTTTATACCACCTCAGTTCAGGTAGTGCTGCTTTCTCTGTAAAGGGCAGAACAGTGACAGTCTCCAGGCTGGGAACCCACTGAAATAAACCAGGAGCAATCACACCTCTCGGTGTGTAAAATTCTCCAGACAGGTGCCAAAACCTTCCCTTTGCACATTCACACCAGTTTCAAGATTCATGGAGTCTGTTTTTAAACTCTGTAGTTAAAAACATGCAGCTCCTGTATGTCAATTGGCTCATGAAGGAGTGCTGAGCACTTCACATTGTTATTTACGACAGCACAAAGAGCACATCATGTTGCCTAATCAGATGTCAGTGACTTGCACCCACACTGAGCCGATCTAAATAATTGCACGGTTTGCAGGACAGCCGCAGACAGGACAGAGCAGATGGAGATCACTCAGTCTCATGTAGTGAGTGATTCAATGGAGCAGTGATTTATCAATCGCACTGTGCAGTAAATCACTGCTGACTCTTACTTCCTGCATTTAACAAGCTGCTCATTAACTGGGAATATAATAATTAGGTTTGGAAGATTTGTGACATAATCATGTTTAGAATTCTGTATTCACTTCCAAAAATTCATGTGGATTTTTTCATACAGCAGGCACATTTTTTCTTTGTATGAATCTAGAAAGGAATTCTGTTTTACATAGTATGACTTGTCAATCCAGCAGCTACTCTGTAGTCTCTGCAAAGTTCCTGTGCATATGCAGATTATTCCATACACTGTTGCTGATCTTTCTCTGTAGCCGCTAGTTGGAAGACACTGATGCTTTATTTGCATTTCTAGTTATTACAAACATGTCTTCAAATACTGTTCCCTGGTTAATAGCCATGTTGGACAAACTAGCATGGACAGTCGTGCCTTTGTGGTGCGTGACCTGCTTTAGAGCTGAACAGCGTGACCCTGAGCGTGCTCTTCTCGGTAGAAGTGCCTAAGTCCTATTTGTCTGTGCTGGCTCCCGCAGTAGTCTGTCAGGGCAGTGTGACTATCCTGCCAGTGTGGCACAGGACACTGAGAGCTCCAGCCCCTGTGACAGCCGTACCTGGTGCAGTGCTCTTACCTCTGCCAGCCCCAGCTCCAACTACAAACACTGGAGCAGCAAACAAGGCATTTCCCACGTAGGCAAGGCTTGTGTAAGACTGCAACAGCCACTGAGGCTGATAAACCCAGCTCCCTATTCTTCTGGGGAGAAAAGGAGAGGAATGGCCGTCATGGATGAGCCTAGGAATCTCTCTGTCCCATCGTATTATCTTGGACATTCCCCATTAGCAGCTGCTTAGAGGAAAAAGTAATAAACCCAAATGCTGGGTAATATCCTTCCAGTTTCATGCAGTCTGCAATTGTGAGAATTTCCTCTGAGTTTCCTACTGAGTGAAGTGGCCCTCTGAACACATTCTCTAGCTGGAGTCTTTCTGACAATTCTCTAAAGTTTCTTTCTAAGTTTGGAATACCTTCCATGAGTGTCTCTTCCTCTTTCTTTAAGTTTATCATTAAATTTTGCAAGCAGTGTTTCAGGGTGTGGCAGACAGGGTTGCCCAAAGTATAGCTTAGTAAATGGATGTGGATATTGCTGAGAGCTGTGATTCCCAGTCCCTGCTGGGTGGAGTGTGGTAGCTGCAGATGGCAGGATCCTTGCCTGCCCCTCTGGCCCAGATTACCGTGGCTGAGGATGTGTGACACACAAAAAAGGGATGTTTGTCTCCAGCCGTGGCAGTTCACAACTTACTGACTGATTAACTGAAGCATAGTATGTGTTCCAGTTGCTCTCATAAACTTGAGAGCTTGAGCTTGTCAGAATTTTCTCTCCCTGTTCCATTGCTGTTGTCCCCTAACAAACACCTGAGTGTATTTCTCTGAGGCCCCAAACAATACTGACTCTTGAGGATGTTTAAAAGCAGGGCCCAAGGTACACTCGAGTTTGGGCTGGAGGACCATAGATTGCAAGTCTGGCACAATGCTGTGTCCTGTTACAGGAAGAAGCAGATTTTGTAGGATGGAGTTTCCTTAGGGTCATATCTCAGACTGAAATCATAGAATCATAGAATAATTTCAGTTGGAAAGGATCTTTAAGATCATCAAGACCAGCTGTTGCCCCAGCACTGCTAAGGCCACCACTAAACCATGTCCCCATGTGCCACATCTACACAACTTTTAAATACCTCCAGGGATGGTGACTCCACCACTTTCCTGGGCAGCCTGTTCCAGTGTTTGAAATACAGACCCACAAAGGATGAGGCATCATCACCAATCCTATCCTCTCACTTCCAAGTGCAACATGAACTTCCCTGGTCAGCCCTCTCCGACATAAACTCAGGCCTGTCCGTAAGATCAATTATTATTAATTTTGCTAATAAAAACTAATTCTTTGTTCCACCCAAATGGCCTTACAAGGTCTGGCAGAACAAAGCTATCAAAGGCAGATCTGCCATGAGAATCAAAACCACTGATGCTCTTCTCCTCCTGAAGAAGTTGGCCCTTCAGGATAGAATTTGTGTTGCCATTTGCATGAAGTAAACGACAGTTCTGTGTTAAGCTTTTGCATCCCAATTGAAAATGGTTCTGTACAGCACAAAATGTCCTTGTAGGGACAGGAAGGGGATGAGTGAGTTCCACAGGCATGAGACTTGTAAGTCACAGCACTATCAGAGGTGCTCTGCAGTGAGAGATTAGGGTGGTGCAGGAATCTGTAGGGAGCAGTCACATGTGCCTAAATCCTTCTCTGTCCCACCAAGACACCCACAAGCAAGGATACCCACCTGAGAATGCAGAGAATTTTGGAGAGAGGCTGCGGGCATGGTTTAGGTTGAGGTTTACCTAGAGCCTGAGCTCTAGCAGTCAGCGTGAATTCTCAGTATAAACAGTGTCCACTAAGTTTCCTTTAACCTACTTTTGGGTTTTATGTTGCTGGTCTTGTCTGTCTGAAAGTTTTGGGGTTTTACCACTGTAACTCTTGCTGTTATTGAAAAAATGCTTTACCACCCTGTGTGGGAAAATCCACAGCATTGTCAGCCCTTATCAGATTTCTTGCTCAATGAGGTCAGCTGGTATTTGGATATTGTTGTATTGTGTCTACAAAGGAACGGAAAAAGCATGCAGCATGTAATCTGAAAGTAGTTGCTGTCTTAAAAATCAGGTTGGGCATAGAAAAAAGCTGTTAATTTTTTTTTTCAGAAGTCAGAAACTATTACATATCTAGATATTTTTTTACCTGCTCTAGTTTCAGCTTTTAAGAAAAAGGCAGCCAGGAAGAAATTACTGCCAGGACACAAAACCCCCGTGAATTTCCCACATGAGTAGGACATGCAAAATCTGAAGTGCTTCATTTCAGAGGCCTTATCTTTTGAATATCAACTGTGACTGACATACACACACACACACACACACACACACACACATATATATATATGTGATATATATATATAACTGATATATATTAATAAGGTATGTTCTAATCATTACTAGCAAGATTAAAACCCAAATCATGAGGGGGGCCTGATGGGTAGTTCACAAATATGGGCAGTTGACAAAATATGTACACAGCTATGTGGTCTGCTAATTCAGCCCAGAGTAAGGACCAGCCTGTAGCATCCACATTGTCTAAAGGTAGCTCAGATTTGAGTTCAGAGATGCATCTTTTCAGTGTAGATGCACAGCTGAGATGAGAAACAGCTCCTGTGTGACTTTTAGTCCTCTATTCATATTATTCCTTTCTGTAGGTGATTTAATTAATTTACCTCTCCATTAACAACTATGCTCTGGTTCCTATAATGTAGGTCAACTAATTAAGATATATAAAAATATTTCCCCAAGGTCATTTGTTTTGGGAACAATGAATGTGGGACAATTCCTTTTATGTGAAGAGTTCAGATCATTTCAGAAGAAGCATAATATTATAAATGGTGACTTTGGTGGTGAAATATATTTCTAACAAAGATGCAGTCCTTCTGCTCAGAAGAACTTCCATAACAGCTGGAGCAAATCCATTTGACATTGCAGCAGGCAACTACAATAACTTCAGTAAAGGGCACTAATTTTGAGATAGAGTGGAGTGTACTACGAAAGTCCCTTGTGCTTCTCAAAGTTACTTAGTTGGGTTTTGTTTGCAGCCATGAAATGTACTTTAAAGTGCTCTTTTGAGGTATTGCTCTCGTTGGGAAAACAAAAAAACAAACAAGAACCAACAAACAACAACAAAAAAAAAGTACATGGTAGAGAAATCGGAACTGTTTTCTGTATCAACTAACAAATACTGTATCAACTAACAACAAGTTCTGTTGAAACAAATGTTACTTCCAGAGTGATCTTTTGTTACACTTTAGGAGGTAAAGCACAGCAACTGACTCATTACTTAAATTTCATTTGAGCTGTTGCACAACCTCAGTTGAGAATACTTTTCAAATGAAAAAGGCCTTTTTAGCACTGTGAGAAAAAACAAAAAAATCCTCTTAAATAGTTATATAGGTGGAATGGAAGTCTCTTCTACTCACCTATTGAAATGCTGTAATTTCTTTTAGTTCCACAGCACTGAGATTATTTTGAGATTTTTACAATTAGATGAATCTTAGAATTTCTTGTAATGATTTCTAATTAAAAACTGGATCTAATATTGCTGATTCTGTTTCTACTGCCACAATGAGACTTTCATCATATACTACCTACAAAGAAGATACCATTGCAAAAAATATAGTTTTGTTAAATTTTATTTACGCTCAGAAATAGAAATTTCACAGTACTTAGAACTAGCCAGCGTGCTGGACCAGGGAGGTTTTTACCACTGTGCTCATTTTTGCAAGCCAGTGGGTTATTCACTCTGACTTCCCTTAGGTCCAAGCTATCCAATGTTGATATTTTTTTCTGTGTTTATGTTTCCATTACACTGCACACATGTTCTTTCAATCCTTACTATTGTGTTTGAAGACTCAGGTATTAAAAGAGCCAGTATTTTCAGTTTAAGTAGTTCTCCATCTATATCAGATATATTTATAAAAGTGAGGGGTGTGTTTTTAAATTAATTTATTAAATTAAATATTTTGCCCTTGTATACCCATTTTCTGCTGTTCTGGTTCTTGAAAATACTCCTGTTTCATCTACTAGGCACCATGTCTTTTTGTAAGTCAGGCATGGAGAGCTCATGCACAAGTGCCATTTCTGCTGGTTCCACTCCTCTCATGCAGTCAGGTTTTCTGCAGCACAATAATTTTGGAGCACCAGTTATGATTTATGCTGGGAGTTCTCTTCAGAAAAGCTCACTGCTTTAATTGATGGCTTCAATTCCTCTTCTGGGAAAAGACAGAAGGACAGGCATGTGTGACAGCAAATCCTGGCTTAGAAACAGGATCTGTGAGTGGAGGTGAGCCAATGAGTTTGTTAGAGAAACACAGCTATGGAAAGAAAAATCCTGAATTAGTTTATATTGTCATCGGAGCAGGATGCACAAATAGTAACTGTATGAGGACAAAGCAATTGAGATTTATCCAGGCGAGATATTAATAGATTGTGGTAATCTCTAGATAATATTCCTGCTTGGTGTTTCCTTATATTTGATGGGGTTTTTTAAGGCAGCACATCTCACAGCAGAGAAACCATCCTACCAAAAGTATTGTGACAGAGACCTGCAGAATGACCTGACACCCCTGGGGAGCTTGGCCAACCATTCAGTTATGTTTCTTTTTCCTTATGTTATTAAAGAAGAAAGAAGGAGAAAGAGTTACTGAGATGAAATGGTCTGACATGTGTCTGCTTTATGATCACTGTGGTGAGGACCTTCTAGAAGTGTGCTCTCAGTTACCCAAAGAGGCCAGCTCAGATAAATACCTACTGACAATGTTTTGTTGCAGCAACACAATACAGTGCAGGGTAAGTTTATACTTACAGCAACAATGCTGCTAGTTGCTATTTGCACAGTCCAAAGTGATATTAATAGCTACCTTTGATGTAAATACCAGCACAGGCAGGGGCTCATAAAGAAATGCATCTCTAAAAGACAAGGGTGATAGTTAATACCAGAGTTTACCTCAGTTTCAAGGTTTCACTTGCAACCTTGGCTAAAAACAAGTCTTTTCCCAATGCTTTGTTGTCCACTGCAGCTCCGACATTCTAACCCTTGTTGAGGAGCTTCCTCTGTGAAATAATTTTTTTCTTCACTGCAGCATGGCATGACTAATTACCAGAGACAGCACTGTTGACAAAGCAGAAATAATTTTCTTTTTGCTATCTCCTTTCTTATCATTCAAATTGTGCTGGCACTTCAGGGCTTCTCAAAGCTGAGGGTGGTGGAAAGTGGCTCAATGTATCAGATCTCAGTAGTGCTGCAGGGCCACAGGATATCACAGCTGCTGAAGTGAGAAAAATCTGCCTAAATGACATCTCTGTAAAATCCCCCTTGTGGGAAATGTGGTCTTGGTGTATCCAAGGCCACAATGTTTCCTTAGAAACCCAGATCAATCACTCAAGGAAATGTGAGCTAGTTCATGCATTGTAATTATGTTCCATACCAGGAAGTTTCCTTTGCTGGAGGAACATCTGACAACATGGTATCAGTGAGTCTGTGTGTGATCCCTGCCACAGACACACCCTAATTCTGCCCAGCAGTGGGGGCAGCAGGGGCTCTGCCATACACAGGGCTCTGCCAGGTTGGTGGTGGCTGTGCTCCTTCTGCTAGGATGTGTTTAACTCCCTCCACAGAGGGAAAGCTGGCCTTGACCTCCTGAGCAGTTTCACTTCACTATTTCCGTGCCAGGAAAGCTACTGAGTCAGGTATTACTGGGACCAGAATATTCCACCTTTGGCTAACTCTGCTGGTTTGGTGAATCTCTTTGTTTCACTGGGGAAGGAGCAAGTACACTCAAGTGGAATGAAGTTTTACTAGCAACAAGGATGCCTATGGATAGGACCTTAGGGATTTCTCCAATTCTGACCTTTTGGTCAGATGCTTAATCCCTGCTGAGATGGGCTGTTTGCTTGGGAAGGATCCTGGTGAGGAGTTATCACCAAGCTGAAAGCTGAAATGTGGCTATTTTATTTTCAAATGCTTGGCCAAACCATTCAAACGAGGCTTTATCAGAAGCTGATTGTTTGTTTAACCTAAAAAAGGACACCCTAAAAAATTGTGGAGAATGAGGAAATCCCCTTATAGTGGATGGAACAGTACAGATGTGACTCATGATCTAAAGGGCTGATGAGGTCTGGCTGATGCTGTGTGACACACAAAGCCAGGTAAGCAGGCACAGCAGTGGTGCAGGGAGATGCTGGATGGATGCACATGCTGGTGTTGATGCCCAGAGCTGCCTACACTTTACTGGCCTCAGGTTGTGTGCTGCTCATGGCTGGCCACACTCCAGTTCCTCTAGACATTATTCCCTAGTGTCCTTCTGGGGATGTGTTTTGGCTTGAGCTAGCTGTGCTTAAAGACTCCCAAGAAGCACGGGCCAGGAAAAGAACATCAGGTACTTGTCCCTTCCTACTGCTCAAGCCTCTGGAGGAGCTACTCTGAAAACTTTGTTCATAACAGTACTAAAGTACATATTATCAACACTTTCTTGATAATATGGGACATTTGATGCATAAAAACATGAGAAATCTAATGCAATTTTATTTTAAAATCTGGTTATGTCCAACAATGTATTGGTTACATTCATGTTTCTGTGAAATAATTCAGGCATCTTCAAGATAGATATCTTCAAGTTACCTAGGAGCATGAAACTAATATTAGAAATTTAAAGTCCAATGCAGTAAAAATATTTTACTCTAATCTACTTTCATGTTTTCAGACTTCTGACATCATCCTGGTGCCTGTTTTTGCATTGTATTAAAGGATGGAAGTCTACCCACTGATTTTGTCTATTTTAAAAAATAAATGAAACAGAAACATTAGCATAGCTCTGAAGTATATATTCATTTTATTGAGTATTAGTTCTTCTCAGAAGAGAAACCTTTTTTTTTCCTTCTTGGTTTTTTTTTCAGTTTTCAGAGTTAAAAATGACAGAAGAATCCAAGATGAAGTTTAAAATGAGCCAAAAAAATTACATTCCAAGATGTGTTTAGGTCTTTTAATCTTATCAACAAGGCACAATATTGAAGAACTGAGAAATGACCTTCAGAGGGTTTTTGTGTGTAGTTGAAGGCATAAACAGGAATATGTAAGGAATACAAATTTTTTCTTTCACATGTGCTTGGTTAACATTATGACTCTCTACCTTCTTGTCTTTCAGCCACATAATCAATGAACTGATAGAAACAGAACGGGTTTATGTAGAAGAACTTCAAAGTATAATAGAGGTAAGAAACTTTTCTGAAATTACTTTTTGGTGCTTAAGCTCTAAGTCATCACTGCAGGTGCACATCCTTCATGGGCTGAGCACTCCCACCTCCTGTTTATAACACACAGGCTGTGTTGGCAAGATAGCTCAGCCTTGGAGATGGAGAATGGGAAGGATGTTTTGAACATCCTTCCTTAGGGCTTAAAGGAAAAGGCCCCTTCTCTGGCCTGAGCCCACAGAATGACAATTTGCATGATTCTGAAAGTTATGGACAAGGAAAGAGTTAATAATGTCTTCTCAAAATATTACTGGTAGATCTCAGAAGCAGCACTTTGATGTCCATGGGGCCAGACATTAATTCTGTGATTCTGGGTTTGGAAAATGATTGAGGAAAAGGAAGGCACCCATCCTGCTCTTCTTTATTGTCCCCTGTTTTGCTTGAACATACGAAAAACATCTCATGCTGCAAATATAATTCTTGAGCTTTTGAAACTGATAGGATACCAGGATATTCAGTGTGTGTGGAGTCTGGGGTCCCTAATCTGTGGGAGGACAGAAGCTGAGGAGGGATCAATCATCAGCTTATGTTTGGGTGGGACTTTAAGGACATGTGGTTGATTCTTTATTGCATCTGTTCCATGGGAGCTGGCAGGTCTGGTAATTGATATATTGCTCTTGAGTTTAAAATCAGAATATTCTTCTCTCAAAGTTATTATTGAAGAAACACAATCCAGTTTTTACAAGAAACAAAAAAAATAGTCAGTCCAAATACCACAGTTCAACAAATAAATCCAAAGTAACACATGCAATGAAGCTGGATAGCAGAAAGATATTTGTCTGTCAGTCTTAGCAGTTTCCATCCCTACATGACCAAATGGCTTTTGAATACTAGACACATAATTTCATCTATTTTTTATTCGCCTCGTGACCTGTTCATTTGTGGTTAAAATTGTTTGCACAGTTACAGGGTAAAATCTATGGGGAAAATCAGAAGCATCAGAAATTCATGGGAGCAATAAAGAAGCAGGCATGGGAGAAGCTTTGTTTGCTCTGTGGAGAACAAAAGCACATGGACTTTGGGGCTTTCCAGTGCCTTGAACACAGTACTTCTTCCCTCGTAAAGCCAGGCTGATTTTATTTTCTACTTTTCTCTGCAGGGGTATGCTTCAGAAATGGACAATCCCAATTTAGTACATCTGATTCCATCTGCACTTCAGAACAAGAAGGAAATTCTTTTTGGGAACCTCCCAGAAATCTACTATTTCCACAACAGGTACATGGGAACTGGTGGCTGTCCTGCATCCTTGGATGCCACCATCATGTCCAGTCCTTTTCTGTCGGGTGCTTTGGCATGCTTACACCTACACTGGCAGGAAAAGTCATCCTCACTCAGTCTCTGTGTGTCCTGTAAAACCCATGTGTAGAGAACACCTCCAAGATCATCTATTTAATCTTTTTTTTGGTGAAGATTGTACTCTTTGTGCATTTACTTGTGATTTCCCCTGGCAGGATTCATTTTGAGTGTCCCTTGTGATCAGTATTTTACCACCTCTCTTGTACACTGGTAGATGTACAGGACTAAATCCTGATATTTTCTGTCTGGCAAGACACCTCTGTGAGGAACTTTTCTTAGTGTTCAGCTTATTTATCCTGTATTTCTGTTATCAGATCAGAAGATGTTATGTATTTGATACCACTTTTCTTTTTATCCCTCATATAAAATCACAAACTTTTCCAGAAGCTGTGTCCATACTGTGGACAAGGAAATCCAAAGCCCATAACTCCAGAACACAAGTTATGAACAAGATTAACCCTTCTGCAATTGGCTTTCAAAACACAAAGCTTAGAGCAACTTCTATAAATTTCCTGCTTTTCCTAGCCTTGCTTAAGCAAAACTGGCTTTAACCAAAGTGGGAGTTTAGGAACTCTTTTGAATAATAACTGCCTGTAAGATGTAACAAATTATTGAACAAAATAAATTTTAAAAATCTCTTTTGCATGTCTTAATATTATGCCAGAGTAGCTAATACATAGTAGAAAAAAATATTTTCCAGTTTATATATTATTTTCAAAGACTGTGTCTTCACTTGGAGAAAGATATTCCTCTCCCCTTGCAAGCCCAATCCTTTTTTCCCTAAAGGTTTAGTGCGTTGACTGTCACTGCAGAAGCCTTTGGACTACATCCCATATTTTCACTGCTTGCTGATTGAGCAACTGCATCTGACAGAACATTCCTGTCTTTTCTAGCTGTTCTGAAAAATCCTCATACCCAAATGGAAAGCAGGTATTTGGGCTACAGATTGGAAACAAATTTCAACAGCCAGCAGAATCAGATGTAGCAGATAATATTTGTGATTTAGGGACTCAGGTGGCAGCCACATCCCATTTTTCTAAACTATTAATTTCTTGGTGTGTCAGAACTGTTTCTTTCCCCATTGAAACCTCATATTACAAAAATGAAGGCTTTAAGATGGATTTACGCAGAAGCTGACATACAATGTGAATAGGATTTTACATTACTCTTTGCTCTTTTATTCTCCCTCTCAGGATTTTCCTTAAGGAGATAGAAAATTGCATTGAAAACCCTGAGCTTCTTGCCCGATGCTTTTTGAAAAGAGTAAGTTTATCCTTTTTCAGGTTTGACTGAATATCTATGGTCTTATCCTACAGTATTCACAGATTTACTTCCATCTTTTCAGTCTGTTTGCTTTTGTGAATGAGGGAAACTCCCCATAGCAGATATTTCCAAATTAAGCCACAGTTACCAAGCATGTATTCTGATATCTGACCCTTTACCCGGTTTACTGACAGGAAGAGATCTGTTACCAGTGTTTTACAAGTATTTTAAGTCCCATTTAAAAGAAATAACTCAACAAATAGCAGTGATCCAAATGTTTGACATGGTTTTCATATCAGACACATCTGCAGCAAGGGTCTGATGTAACCCAGACACCACCCTGCAGTAAATAAGCAGAGAACGGTATCGGTGTCACAGCAGGTTGCTCTAAGTGCAGACAACACATCCTGTTCCTGCTTTATCTTATCTCTCTCTTCTCTGCACCATTCAGGACACTTGGTCCCCTAGAACTGTCCCAGCAGAGTCTGCTGCTGTCCTTGCATGGACCCCACCAGCTGTGTAAGGCTCTGTGAAGTCGATTCCCTTCTTCACATATCAAATGGGGTTCTCCCCTCTGCTGTGAGGTGACCCTCAGTGCCCAAGTGCTGCAGCTCTCTCCAAGAGCTCCCAGTGATGTCCCTCCTCCACCCCCACTCAGCCTGACCATTAGTTCTTTCCTGCAACACAACCAAAGGTGCTTGTTTATATAGCACTCCTTCAGGGGCCCTACTAATGAAAAAAATAAATCTGTTTTGCTGGTTTGCTACTGCTTTCAGAGCTTGACAAAACTGTGTGAATAAGGCTCTGTGTTTTGCACAGGAAATGGATGTGGCATGAGAAATGGGAAAATCTGTCCACTGTAGGCAAAGGTACCTCCTGCTTCTACTGTATACTACAGGTAGCATTTGCTGCTTTTCCAGAGCACACATTAAATACAGACAGATTTGGATGAACCAGTCAGAGGTGCTGAGCACTGCCACATTACTAAGATTTAATAGGAATTGTGAGCATGTGATACTTGCAAAGGGTATGCTTCCAATTTACAAACAGGTCAGGCTGGAGAGAATCATACAAGTGTAAATGTGATTATATGTCCATTGGATTATTTTCTGTTTAACAACGAAGCATTTAGAGCTTGAGTAAATTACACCACTAAGACATATGTTGTTATCCTAGGATTCAGATGCTGGGCAGGAAAATACTGTGGTGAAATCATTATGCAAAAGAGGATAAGCAGTCTTTGAAGAATGCAGACCTTTGAAACCGAAATGTAAAATAGTCCATGTGTTGCATATATCCCTAAAGAATGTGGCTGTACCAAATCCTGTGATTCTGCAGGAGGTTCAAATTCCATATTTAAATATTGTAGCTTATGTCTCTCCCTAAAAACAGCTGTTTAGCCCAATTCTCCTCACTATTCTACCAATATGAAAACAGCACCAAAGCTGGGGTTGAGGTTTGAAGTGAAAGAAAACCAGTCCCTCCATCACCTTAGCTCATCATTTTCTGTGGCCTGGTCAAACCACACTAAATCTATCAAATAAGAGGTTAAATCATGCATTTGCTTTCTCCTTATTTTGAATTTCACACTAAGAAAGCACAAGCTTCTCTCTTGAGATCTCTCTGCTCGCACAGTAGCACCTTTGATTCCTGGCCTTACGTTCTGTTTTTAGAAGAAGCCACATAAGGTCCAGAAATGTGTTGTTTCTCTTGGACTGCCTTTAGGAGGCACAAACAAAAGTCTGGTTGTGTGTTTGTGTTCCCCATGATTTGGCAGCTGTTTATGCCTTCCTGCTGGGCAGTGGCTTCTGGCTGCCCCGTGAGTTATGGCCGTGCTTGCTGTGACAGAGGGAAACAGAAGCAGCTGCTGTTCCAAGTGATGCCGAGTTCTGGGAGGAAACTCACACTCTTGCAGGTTCTCCTCCTCTGTATGGGTGTGACCATCCTGCCACAACAACAGGCTGGGCCTGTGATTAGAAACAGACAGTTTTTTTTAGATTCATATTTTGAAGAGTTTGACCCTGTCTGATCACACTGGGCCTTTTCAGCCCTGATTCCAGAGTTGCTTGAAAGTATCCTGAGAGCTGCAGTGAGACACTCTGGTGCCAGAGTCACTCCATC
This sequence comes from Dicaeum eximium, assembly GCA_013396995.1. NCBI lineage: Eukaryota > Metazoa > Chordata > Aves > Passeriformes > Dicaeidae > Dicaeum > Dicaeum eximium. Next base: position 1,172,688 of record VWZP01008069.1, on the reverse strand, counting down.
CCCTGCCAGTCATTCCTCTGCCATGTCCCCACACACTCTCCCGACTCCACCAATGCCACCTGATCAGCTGTCACCATGAATGTGAACCCTGCATCTCAGGTGATGGGAGAAACAGGCTGTGGAATCTCTCTCTGGCTTTGTCTCCTGGAACATGGCAGCAGAATCTGGTAAAAGATGAGCCAGAAATGCCTTTCTTGTGCTCCTTCCCACTTTGCCTGACCTCATTTAGGTCATGATCATCATATGAGACAAATTACAAGTGAGCCAGCTCAACTTTACCCACATGGCAGCTATTTTGCCATCACTAAGATGCTCGGCCTTTCTTACAGCTTTTTGTGGTCAAGGACTACACAGCTTCCAAAGACAGAAGGGATGTGCATTGAATACCTTGCAGAAAGGGTTTTGTTGTGGTTTATCAGCAACAGGAAGGACACATTGGGCTGATCTGCTTTACAAAGGGCTGTGAAGAAGGAAAGCTTACCAAACCAAGGCAAGAATGCCCAGGATGGAACCTAAGGTGTGTCAGACTGCTTTCCAAAATGTGCCAGGTGATGTGTCCGGCAGGAGTGATTCACTGGGATTACTGTTCACTTATTCATATCGCTAACCTTATAAGAGGGAATAGTTTAATAGGAGCCAGCACCTGGGGCGTTTGGTCATTCAGGGAGAAAGAAGCATTTAGAAAAGGAATCTACCTGTGAAAGGACAGTAGCAGCTGACCAGAAACCTCTGAGTTGGATCCAAAGGTCTGAATTCTAGACGAATGCAAAAATTATTCATAAATCAGCAGTCAAAGAGATAATTTGCACTCTGCTTATGTGCCATGTGCATTGGAGCTTACAGAGCTCTCAGGGTCCAAATCAGTGTGGAAAGGAAAAACTTTACAGGAGAGAGGAGCATGGTGTAAAAGTACCAGCAAGAAGTCAGAACCTTTGCATGTGAAAATAGAGATGCGTGGAATATTTAAGACTGGGATTTGAATAATTAGACAATCAATTATTTCTTGGCATTTTAAAGTCTAAGCCTAATTCTATTCCTAACACTATTGCAAAACTTAAAGCTGTAATTAAATATGTAAGTATCTGCCTGAGCAGGTGTCACTGATGTAGGCAGCAGTAGATTGCACTGGCATAGGGTGGTTCCATTATTTCAAATTACTAGTAAATTGTTTGTTATTGTACCTTTTATTCAAGTTTAAATTGGTTCTTTTCTCTTATTCCTAATAGTTCTCTTGTCTGTTGCTCTCCCTGTTCTTCTTACCCAATCCAGTTAGGTTTCTGTGGGCTAGGATGAGATGGTAATTCTTGATTATGCTTTGTTGCTATTCTTAGTTCTCCGGGGTTTACCCCCTGCTAACTTCCCTCCAGGGCAACATGTACAAATAATTCTATTTTTGTGAAGAAAACTCTGCACCTGTTTTGAAACAGAACCATTAATACTCTATGGAGTTGCAACAGAAGAGGTTTCTGTATTGCATAATCCTTGACACAGTGTGGTGTTAGGGGCACAGCTCTGATTTCACAGCTGATTCATCAGGGTGATGTCAGGATGGGTCTGTAGAGGAAGACAGCAGCAACACTGATTTTTTCTGGTAACTGTAGAGAAGGCAGTGATTTCTGTGCAGCAGGAGTGTATGGGAACTGCCTGGTGGGCTGAAAATGCTGAGGAACGATCCAGGAATTGCTGAGATTTGTGTTTGGTGTTTTCTTTGATTTGCTGAGGTCACGTCCAGCAGGGCAGGTGCAGATGGAGGTGGGACACTCCCGGCTGCTCGGGCACAGCCAGCCCTGCTCAGGAGCCCCTGGCACTGCCCCGTGGCCACCTGGGTGCACAGTCAGCAAGCCCAGGACCTGGCAGAGGAACACCCATCTCTCATCCACCCACACAGCCCAGGGAGCTCAGAGCACCCTCTCTGGCTTTTCTAGAGATTGTCTCTGTTTTCAGTGAAGTCAGGGAGATTTTTGCCATGGAACTCAGTGAGAGCACTTGGAGTGTAGTCAAAGCTAAATAAAGTGAATCAACCCACTTCTAATTTGGAGAGGACAGGGTTTAAGTACATCCCCCTGCCTGGCCTGGGACATCAACAAGACAAACTTCCTCCTTTTAATTTGTCCTTGTACTCTTGAGAGCCAACACTATTTTCCAAGTGTGTCAAACTGGTAAACCTTACTTGTCATTAACAATTACAGTCTGTTCCAGTATTGTTAATAAAATCGTTAATGAAGTTTAAATTTCTACTTTTTTTTCTTTTGTCAAAACCATAAATTCACCTGCCTGAAAAAGACACTGGTTTTACTGTTAGATTATGTGTCTTACTGTCTCCAGTGTCCTTGCTTTGTGTGAAAAGTGACGAAAAAAATTCTCACTTTCAGGTGCATTTAACTTAATGAGAAGTAAAAAGTAGGTTTGGTGGTTTCAGTATGTTTTCACATAGAGTTATTCATATATTATAATTACTTCATGTCTTAGGATGGAAGGTAAGAAAAAGCATTATTCAAGAAAGACACTCTCTGAATTCTTTTTCCTTCCATTACCTAAACTCTTCTTTCCTTGCAGAAGGAGGACCTCCAAATATATGAAAAGTACTGTCAGAACAAACCAAGGTCTGAAGCTCTCTGGAGACAGTGTGGAGACAGCATCTTTTTTCAGGTGGAATTTCATTGCAGACTAGCAGTGCAAGACCCTCAAAGCTCATTTTCCTTGTGTATCTCTATTCTTTAGAAAATCTAGAGTAATACACAGACTTTTCTGCATGCTCCTTACACTGATGGCAGGTGTGCAGTGTGTGTCAAGGTGTTCTCTACAGGAGCCTGGGTAGGCAGAGCAGTGGGTAGATTTCCTGGACAGGAGCCTGACTCTGCAGGCTATACCCACACCAAACAAGTGCTGGCTTCTTCAAATCCCAGCTGATTGCAATCGCATCAGCAGGGAATGCCAGATTTAAACACCAAGTTGAACCTAAACATTAGCTCTTGTTTAGATATATTTTCACTGTGGCATAGGTAATCTGGAAATTCCTATGCAGATGGAACAAATTTCTCTCTCAATTAACTCACAGACGTATAATCTTCAGATTGTCAAATGATAATGATCTTGGTGGCTTGCCTGTGTTTCAAGAAACAATTTCATTTTTCTTCCCTGTTGTCTCTTACAGGAGTGTCAGCGTAAATTGGATCATAAGCTCTCGCTTGATGCTTATCTCTTAAAGCCAGTTCAGAGAATCACCAAGTACCAGCTGCTGCTAAAGGTAATTTCACCATGACAGTGCAAAGAATCCTAATGTGTGGTTTGTTTTACTTCCAGAATTGCATGTCAGTCAGGACTACCTGGAAATAAATCCTCACTCACGTCTTCAGCAAATACTCAGCATTTTTTAGCTGTAAAATGGTAGAAAATAGTCTTGTACAGGGACTTGTATTTTAGATGGGGAACTGCTATTACTTAGAAGTACTTATACTAAGTAATGACAGTATACTATTATATGTATAGCTCTCTATATATAAAGTAAGATATTTTACTAACTTTTTAAGATAGTATTTTTTGTCTTATTTATTGTTTTATTTATCTTTAAACAGAAATTGAGCTTGGCTTTATTGTATCAGTATATGGTTTTACAATTTAAAAACAGGAACTGATGCCTTAAATCCTGTCTGTAACATCTGTCCCTGTTTAACACAACTCTTTCAACTCTCTGAACTAACATTTTCCCATAGTTGTGACTCAAACCTTTCAGAGGGAGCCACTCCCTTTTGCTGCTTCTTTTTAAAAGACACAGCTAGGAACAAATTGTCTGTATTTTTTCCACAGGGTGAATATGTGAATTTCCCTCTTGATTGGCTGGAACCATGAGTGGTCCATGCTTGAAATTCTGGTCTTAACTGGGCAATAGAAAATATATACACTCAAAACAATGATTTTTTTTCTTTTTAAGGTGGTGGATTAAATTTCTGTCTTCATCTACTCAGTTCTTAAAAATAATATTTACTGACTTTGCCTATGGGAAGGTCATGAAGGTGAATTATATGCAGTTCTCAAGCCTCTGGGCTTAAAGTAGTGTTATGTACTGTCATGGAATTTAGCATTGAAATTTGCTATGAAGATTTTAGGTTGCCATTTAACTTGCTAATAACTACTATGGCACTGCTCAGAATGTGCCAGTATAAGCCATAGGAGGACCTGGTTGGCTATTCTTGTATTTCTGTTAACTGCTTATTAACTTCATGTAAAACTATAGAATTTTGAAATATTGAACATGGATGTTGACAAGGATGCTACTTCACTGATTCCAGTGGATTTACATCAACATAGTCCAGAAATAAATTTGAACTCTATTTCTTGAAACTATTCTGTGAGAAGGGAAAAAATGTGAAGGTCTCCAGGAAAGCAAGAGTCAACCAGATTTTACTTTTAATTTGAAATATGACTGTAAATAAACCCAAGATTAGATCAAGGAGTAAAATTCTCAGGCAAAACAGGTCTCAGCCATTGGGGTTGGAAGCTGGTCAGACCAGTTTCATACTTAGCAACACCACACTGGCACTGGCAGTTACTTTGTCAGGGTTTATGAGATCTGGGAAGATGGTGCACTCCTTCCCTGGCTGCAGGAGCATTTAAAAGTGTAGAAAAATGAAAACCAGTGAAAAATTGGTAACAAATAGGTGCTTAAGAAGCTGTGTGCCTTGAGTGGTGGGCAGGCTGGATTTGAATTTTGGGTCACAATTATTGCAACCCTCTGGTTTCAATCAGTTTAGCTACTATGCTCATGCTGATAAAAGCAGATGCTCACTGTACAGAGATCCATCCTCACCCTGGAAAGTGTGCAGCAGGTACTGTAGGAATGCATCCTGTTTTTTCCTTCTAATCCCTGGTTACCCAAGCACTTGAGGAGAGATTGCTGCTGGAACTACCAGGATTGCTGCAGGAACTACCTTTTTGCATCCCTATTTTACAGAAGCACAAGTGCCTCTGTTTTTGGATTAAAATATTTCCAAACTCAAAATGTGGAATGCCAAATTCAGACTAGAAATCAATTCATATTTTTAACAGTGGTAGTAAGCACCTTGTGGAATTAATTACAGAATAAAATGGGGAATTGTCTAACACCTGAAATAATTATATTGAGTTTCTTCTTTAGCAGATGTGAAGAAAAAAACCCCTGGATGTAGTTTTATCACATGTAAGGAGTTAATTGTAAATATGTTGGAACTGTCCTGTCTCATCTTAAATTAACCTTTGAACTTGAAAATGTTCAAAAGATCAAAATGTGTGTCCTCAATGATCACCCTGGTGAATGTCATATTTGGGGTTTTTTTGGGGTTTTTGTTCCCCTTTGGTTTTCCTCTAGTTCTGCTGCTATGGTTATGCAACACAAATTCCAGGGAGGATTGTCTTATGGTGTCTTCTGGTATCAGAAGTTCTCAAGTATTCCCCATATCTTTTTTTAATCAGGAAATGCTGAAGTGCAGCAAGAATTCAGAAGGTACTGCTGAATTGGAAGAAGCCCTGGCCACGATGCTTGATATCATCAAATCAGTAAATGATTCCATGCACCAGATAGCAATCACAGGATATGAGGTAATTGCTGCTGCTGCTCCTACTCTGCTCTGAGCCATCCCATGCTCCTGCATCACTGATCATGCTGTGCCCGTGGCTGGTACTGTGCTTTATGGAGCCTGTGCCACATTTCTGAAGGATGTCACTTAGTGGTGTTTTGTGATGACCAAAAATACATCTCAGCACACCTATCATGTGGAGCTGGGGTGAATGTGGGGACATAGTGGGGCAAATGCAGGACTTTTGAGTAATTGCACCCAAAACTCATTTGTAGGTGAGAGGTACAAGTGTGGCAGAGCTAACTTAAGAAATTTGCTGGAACTTTGTGACTCCTGTGCAACTCAAGTGTTTTCAAATCTTTTGCACTTAGGGAAAAAAATGTGGCTTTCATTTAAAGTGGGTGATGGAATTCATGCCAGTGATTGGCAAGCTTTTGTTATCTGAAATGTGAAATAACAACCATGGTACAAATCAAAGGGCACAAATACATATCTCTGCAGAAGCTCCATTGAAGTCATATGACTTTCAAGATCTAGTGCTGACTACATAAAATGAGCCCTTAAGTGAGAAGTGGAAGTGATTGACACATTAAGGAGAAACAAGCCAGGCAAAATGAGGCCTGGGAATCATGTGGTTGCCCATTTTGAAATAGCTGCAGGGTGAAAATGTCAAGAAAGAAACAATATATCGAGTATTGTTCAAAGAATTTTTACATCCCAGTAACAGGCTTTAATCCAGAAAAACTATCTTGTGCAGAATCTGACTTCCTGAGAAGGTGCTGGGGTCTGTACACACAATGTCTGGGTGGGAAGAGTTATTCTGTTTTTCAGGATGGGAGTGGCCTCAGGAGTTTTGACTTCTATAGTTTTTTGTGCAAGTGCATCTGCATCTGGGAGCTGAGGAAGCCATGCCTGCTGCCAACATGATTTTATAAATAAATTCAACTTCTTGCTCATTTAACTGCTTGTCAGAGATCCATTGCTGCACACAGCTGGAGGTGCTCCTGTGGACTGTGCATTACATTTGGGATGAGAATGTGAGTTCTGCCTGCAGTAGCTGGACTGGGTTGAAGGTGAAGCAGTGGCCACCTGCTTGTACTGAATAGGTGGGGTGATTGTGGATCAGAGAAACACCACAGGTCATAAATACAATCTTAGATCTCCTAAACCTGACAAACATAAATAAAGCAGCACATCCATTCTGGTCATGGCAAAGTCTGAGTGTCTCAGAGACTCATTTTAGAAAAACTCTTTAGAGCCTGTATATTATTATTGCAGACTTGAACCAGTCAACATGGACATGGGAAGCTCATGGATACAGCACACCTTTTGCCTCCCAGTTTCCACTGTTTCTTATTAATTCCCAAAGAGAAAGGTAGCTTTCCTCCTACGTTCCTCAGTTTAAATGTATGTACTTCCAGCAATTCAGCAAAAAATTTGTTTCTAAACAGTTCTGTAGAGGGAAGGGAAGAAGAGCTCCTCCAAGAAAGGTAACATATTATCCTGAGCAAGGGGGATTTATCCAGATTCCTGTCCATATAAATGTTGAGGTCATCCTTTTGTCTATTCCTTGCTTTAAAGTGTGAGTAGTTTTACACTCAGGACTTCAACAGAACATTCCTCTTCCTTTTCAACTTCTACTTTTGAATTTTCCAGCCTTTCATGAAATGCCAGATAGTAACTCCAAGGACTAGATTTTTGCCTCTGCTTTCTTACTGAACTGCAAAACATGGCACAGTGGGACATGGCCACTGTTTAGCCCAATGTTGACAGCATTCCTGAGATGGTTTGTTACATGATTATTAAATGGGGTGAAAGTGTGAAAGAGGATGCACCCAATAATTTCTTCTCCCTGTTCCACTTGTCCCAGGTGCTCAGCTGTGGAGCCAAATAAACACATCCCACAGACAAGGAAACCACACCTCACCTTGTGGAGGCTTTCCCACATAGCCATGATAGAAATACTCACCTGGAAAACCTTTCAGAGAGGGATATTATGCCAGTAAGAAAGCAGTTTTTGTGACAGCTGCTCCCAGTTGCATACTCTGTTTTTTGGACATGCAGATTTGAGGAGCTGAACTCTTGTGTCAGAAATTGCTAACATGTAAATCTGGGGTTGGTTTGGTGTATGCCTTTTCTTTTGTGGCAAAACCACACACAATAAAAAAGGTAGAATAATGCTCGGAGAGCAGAAGTTTCAGATGTGTTTCCTACTCTCATCCTAATATTTGTACACAATCTGGCCTGCGTAGTTTGTCCATGAATTTTGATGAGAAATTCTTATAAATTATCATATGTATCACTCATCTTCCATAAAGATGGGATAGTATGTATTGCTCTAACAGAGAATAATTATATTTGAGATAGTGATAAAATCCTCCACTTTAAATAAACTTGCTTTAGGATAAAACATTGCTGTCCACTAGCAGAAATTACCAGAAACAGTGTCCTCCTATTTTCTGCCTACACTGAAGAGAATGCAGTGCAGGGCTAATATTCAGTCTCCTGTGGGATTGCTGCAGACTGCCATCCCTGTCTGTCTCTTTCTCTCTGCAGTGGCAGCTTTCCACTTCACTCACTATTATCCTAATCCCAGATTCAAGGTTGGAGAGACAGACCTGTCACAAGAGTTGAACTGAGCTTCTGGATCTTGGTGCTCCATTGATCAGTGCCTGGAGTGACAGGAGCCTCTAACCATTGTCAGAACCATGTAGAAAGTATGCTTGGGGTGGTTTTTTTTTTGTTTTTTTTTTGGTTTTTTTTTTAATTTAGCTTTGCATATTAACGTGCTTTTCACAGGTTTGCAGTTTATAGCTACGTGCACATATAAATACAAACACCCATAGTCCTGTATGCAAAAAGAAAAGATCCAGGTGTATATATTAGAAATGACAGACTTATCTAAATTGCTGAGGTTTTCTGAATGGTTTGGAGAGTCTAATAATACCCTGATATAGAGTGTAAAAGTACCTAATAAAGATCTGCTTTTGCAGTTGAATGTAGGGTAGAGGAGGGGGAGTGAGAAAGAGAACAGGTTGCAATTCTTAGTATAAGAAATGAGACATTCCCACTTGGAGCCGACATCTTCACCTTACAATCAACACAACATGCAAATTTTGAAAATAAGTACTTTAATAATGCACTGGGCTTATTCCCTCAACTTATTATACAAAGCACTCTTAGGACAACTTGCTCTTAAGATAATTATGATAATCATTATTTGTTGAATCCCATTACCATCTAAGCATTGCCATGTCTTATATCCACATGTTCCTCCACTCTTAACACAGGATTGTTCTGGTGGCATCTAAGCTAAATATTTATATCAGTTGATATATTTACCCATCAGTGGTCTTCAGACAAGAGCTTTAATTTAGAAAGGTCTAGTTCCTGCCTAGTTTCACTCTCCCTCAGGTACTTTTATGGGCCCTTGGTGCATTCATTCCTTCTTTGCCCAGGGCTGTGCAGCGTTGCATAGTTTGCAGATGATGAGCCAAGAAATTATTGACAAAGCTTGTAAAGACTATTTTGAAACAGGAGGGAATTACATACCTACATAGCTCCAGGCACTGATCCGTGACTCCAGGCATTTAAGCTTTTTCAAGGTCTTGCCCAGGGATGGAGGAAGCTTGTACAAGAGCGGAAACTGAAACTGGATCTTCCAGAGTCAAAGCCTTTGTTTGGGTACTGGACTGCACTGGGCCTTCCTACTGCTGTGGAGTCAGGAGCCTTGAAACCCAGTTTTGTCAGAAGAAGCTTCCTCTGAGGACACAGAGGGAACAGCCTGTGTGTCACATCCAAAGAGACAGATCTTAGATGCTAACTATAAGTATGGAGACAAGCTGGGAATTATGGACATGGAAACCAGTGAGTTAATGGTTATGGGAAGAAACCACACAGACTTAGCAAGGGGACATGTGCAGTCTCCAGCACAAGGGATGCCTCTGCCTGGAATCTCAAACACCACCAGAGGAATGAATTGTGCCTGGCACTACCCTGGTTTGAATGTGATGTATGCTCTCTCTTTTCCCTGCTTGCTAGGGGGATGTCAGTGAGCTTGGCAAGCTGTTGATGCAGGGTTCCTTCAACGTATGGACTGACCACAAGAAGGGGCACAACAAGGTGAAGGACTTGGCTAGATTCAAACCAATGCAGAGACACCTCTTCCTCTATGCAAAGATGCTACTTTTCTGCAAGAAACGGGAGGAGAACACCGATGGCCATGAGAAAACCGCTTCATACAGCTTTAAAAATTCATTAAAGGTAATGAATGCAGTAATGGTGGGAGAGGGAAATAAGTCTGGTGTTCTCACAGACAGGGATGTGTTCATATAGGGATTTGAAGAAGGTGCACATATCTGGAGCTGTCTTGCACCCCTGAGCAAATGACAGCTCCCATTTAGTTTTGGGCTGGACACGGACCAAGCCACATGTCCTGCAACTGCAGATGTGAACCTTGTTCTTTGCAACTTGATACAAAGGGGCACCTTGTGTGTTCTTGTCCAGCATCCCATTAGGAGAAGCCACACTGAATGGACCTGCATCTGTCATTGTTCTGTCTATGGGCAGCCTCCAAGTGCAGTTCTATTGCAAGTTTTACTGTTGGCACAGTTGAGCAGATATATTCTGTGACAGTAACAGCTACAGATGAATCAGTGCAGTAGAACTGCCCTTTTATTTGCAAGAGTGAAATTTCCAGATATGAGTCAGGACATTTTAAGGTGGCAATCACAAGTAGGACACATTTTCCCTCTAAGCACATTGGTGTGACACTTGTGACTTGAGCCAGCTAACACGGATCATCGAGTGGAATGTTCCAAACTTGCTCCAGGGTACCCAGACAGGAATTGTAACAGAACCTGGTTCAAGGCTTGAACCAATTCATATAAACATTTCAAGTTTCTTCCTGTAGAGGTAGAAGGAATGGTGGCGTAACACTGTCTAAATCTTTAAATTAATGCTGATGTGAATGGGAACAAGAGGCATGAGCAAATACAGGAATAACATGAGAAGCTGGCTAGTAGCAGCTGAACTTCTAAGATTGTGATGAAGAATTTTTCATTTAAGAAGTCTAGAATTATTTTCTTCAGGTTTTTTGTGTCTTCTGGATTTGCAGACTGGTCATTAAATCTCACAAAGCCCTATTCCATCCCTCTTTCTCTCCCACCTCAACAGGTCAGTGATGGTAAGTGAAAAAACAGTCTTCTTAAAACTGAAAATTTGTCAAGGTGAACAAGAGCCAGGATGGGGTTGAAAACTGATCCACAGATCAAGCAGTAAAAGAAAAGAGGATAAATTCATGATCAGACATTATCTTGGGTTAAATTTGAACATTTTTTTCCCTTTGGCATTCAAAAACACGAATGACAAATTAGCTGTTGAGAAATAGCATGCCCTGAATTTTACTTTTAATGACTCCCAAAGGTGTCAGAAGTGAATGTGGCCTTTTAAAAATGCTTCTCAGAGGATCAAGTTTAAAGACTATTGATATTTTCCAGATTCCAGCTTCTTGTTTTCTATTTTGAAACAGATGAGCACTGTGGGCATCACAGAAAATGTAAAAGGGGATAATAAGAAGTTTGAGATCTGGTATAATGGCAGAGAAGAAGTCTATATCATTCAGGTAATGACCTTCTCCTGGTAATGATCCTTTTTGTTTCCAAGGGCTATACTTCCTTTCAATTGAGTTGTTTTTAAGAATGTTCACTGTCCTGTACACTCCAGAAAAAATAGCCATTGAAAGCTTCATTGCTGTGTAGGTGCTGAAATGGCTAATTTATTGTGAAAATGGTCATGATTTTGGCCAAAAGAAGAAATAAAGTAATAGAAAATTCCTTGGAATGCTGGACAGAAAAGCAAGGACAAGACTTTAGATTTGTGGTAACTTTTCCTTTTTGAGGAGCGTCTGCTTTGCTCAAAGCTGGCCACAGTGTTCCAATCCTTGGCAAAACTGAGAGCCAGTGTGGGTCAGGGCAGCCCAGTGATTGGCAGCATGTTTTAACTGGCTCTGCTTTGCCTTGTCCTCTTTTGTTCTCAGGCATCTTCAGTCGAGCTGAAAAACACCTGGATTTCAGAGATCCGCAAAGTCCTGACAGGACAGCTGGAAGCATGCAGAGGTAGGGCTCACAGAGCAGCTAGGAATGTCCTGCCCTCTGTAGCTGTGTGTGACAGTGTGGGGCTGGCACAGGTTACAGTGCCAGCCAGTACCACCAGTGAAGCCAGCAAGGACCAGCTGGGCAGTTGCAGCATTGCTGGGATTTAAAACCATGTCCCGACCAAAGAAAATTTCTTGGACTTTTAGAAATTACATGGATAACTATTCCATTCACAGTTAGTCCAAGGAACATGGTTTTCCTCTGTTGTCCCTCTCAAACCACAACTGCAGAAGCTTTATTTATTCTCTTAGGACAAAAGACCCCACAAACTTCTCCTGGATCTCAGCATTGCCTCTCACCCTGGCCTGCCATTTTCTGCTTCTCTCATACATTCATCTCTCTTTAAAGCAAGGTCAGCAAAGCCTCTCCACCCACATCCTCCAAACTCCTAAGCAGGCTTTGTCCAAGGTGGAAACCTGTGTCTATGCTTTAACTTTAGAGGTCCCCTCTATTTTAATTGCCTGTTTCACAAAGACAATGTGTTCTTACGTCCTCCTTAGGTACAAGGAAACAATTATGAATGTTAGCTTCAGCAATTGAATCTAACCCATAACAATACACTTATTTACAATGTTTGCTATTCTGGTCTTGTGTTACTGATCTTGTCTTCATCCTTTCTCCTTTTTTTTTGAATTTTACTGTGATTAATTCATCAGGAACTGCTGAGGAAAGACCTCAAGATTTTTGTTAGTGCAGTTTCAGGACTGGATCTAGAGGCTTTCTGATATGGTTTGTAATATTTGCTTCTGAAGTGTAAAAGCTGGTTACTTAGGCTACCACAAAGAGTTGCTAATGGAGAAAATGTACATATTTAATAGGATGGAGTGCTAGTCCTCCATTTGTGTTTCTAGGCAAAGGAAATTAAGCTTGTATGTTACCCACATGAGCATTTGTGAAATCTCTATAGCATACAAGACCTATTAGCTAGAGTTACTTTGCATTTTCCAGTGAAAAATATACAAGAATCAAGATTGATTGAAGCATTTCTGTTTTTATGTTCTTTATTGTTTTGCTGTGCGATCATATGATTCCAGAATATTTCAAGTTTCAAGGGACCTCAGGACATCCCAGTCCAAGGTCCTGCTCAGAGCAGAGTCAGTTATTGGTCAAACAAGGTTACACAAGACTTTATTCATTCTGGTCTAGAGACCATCCAAGGGTGACTTTCATCCTACTCGATGAGTAAGGTCAAGCTTTCCTTTATTGTGAATCCAGCAGAACAGCAGTCAGAGGGTATAAATTGTATCACATATACTATTTCAACTCTTCTCGTTGCCTTTTCCCAAATGATCACATGAATCAAACCCCTTACTACAACAACTGGTGTCAGGAAGCACATGCTTTGTCCTGTGATTTTAAAGTTTCTTTTTCTAATGACTCACAAAGGAAGAGGCCTTAATCCAAGACTGGCTATTTTTACAACTTATCATTGCAATGGGAGAAGGAAGAGGGATATATTTGTTTGTTTGGGTGTTTTTAATGACTGTTGTTAAGAGTTGCACAGGGGGTTGGAATGTTGGAGGGAACCAGCTGAGATGAATGAGTGAGGGGCAGAGAAGGTGGCACAGATGTGATAAATAGCTTAAAATATGGGTCACTGTGTCCAAACACTCAGTGAGAACCCAGCCCTGTCAGATACTGCAGAGAGCATGGAGTGCTAACAAGGCTTTGGGCAACACCCTGATCCATCAATCCCCAATCCTAGCTGTCCCTTGCAGGCAAAGGAATTACTGATACATCTTAAGGGGTTTATGTAAGGCCATGAATCAGTTGCCACAGCCAGGAACGGAGCTACTTCCCACTCCCCACCCAGCATGGGCGTTTCTACTCTATCAACAAAGGACTTGAGTTCAATCTTTCAGTGCTGCCCCATCCCCTTGTCACTTCTCTTTCACTGAAATGAGGGTCATCTTTTTTCAGAGTGAAATAGCCCAGGGATCTCAGCAGTGTGAGTTTGAAAGCAACTCCTTCCATTGCTTCCTCACTTCTCAGTGTTTGACTCTCCTGGTCCTGAAATCCAGGCTCTGAGCAACTGTTTTATAATTTTTCTTTACTCAGCATTTACTGGACAAAGTAGAAGTCTGTTGCTATCTTGTGGCCCTGCAAAAAGAGTGAACAAGTGGTGTATGAATAAAATTTTCTGATTACTGTTAGTCCAGGATGCTGAGGAAAAGCATTCTGCAGAGAGATGGGGACATATTCTGCTATGTGGCTGAGTATGCCAAAGGACTGATGGACGTGTGTTGCTAAATCCAGAAAAAGCTGTGAGCCACAAAACTTGTATTCTGGGAAAAAGGCCATTATGTCCATTCTCTAGATCGATATCATACAGTTAGCTAGGAAGAGGTACTGAGGAAAGAGAAGGTAGAAGGGAAAGAAATATCTTTTGTGGTGAAGAAAATGTGAGTAAGAGAGCTGTTTGGTGAGCTAAAAGGTTTAATTAAGATCTTAACATGCCTTTCTCTTCAAGTACAAGCATTGAATTTTGATTGCAGTGGCAGTCAAAATCCTCTACTGTTTCTCTTTCCCACCTTCTACATAAACACAGAGGAAACTTACACATTTTGGAGCAACTTCTTTTTACTTTTTCTTTAACAGAAGCAAGTCAACTGCACCAAAGAATCACTGAGAGTGTGTATCATGCACCAATGGATTCTTCCAATGCAAGCAGGTAACCACAGCTGCCTTGATATATCAGGGCCATATTTTGTCTTGCATTTGTGCTTTTGCAGTATATAAATTCTTAGGTTTTTGTATTTAGCTTCCTGGGTATGAATTTACCCAATTGTCTGGAAATTCTTTAAAGATATATAAATACAGATAAAGGTTTGCTCAAGAGAGAAGTAATATCACAATGCAGAATTAATTTTAAAGACTAACTCAAATTTAGAGAAAAAGTATTGGAACATTTCCAGGATCTTAAATGGAGCTGTCAGCAAAGTTTTGTAATGACCCAGTTGCTGGGCAAGTTTAATGTAAGTTGGCATGGGATATCACTGTAAAATTTTAGCAGGATTAACCAAAGGAGATCCCAGGTAACAGCCAGCCTTTGAGAGTTGTACAACTCAATGCAAGAAATATTAAACAGATGTAGTGCTGCACCATATTTTCTCTAGGCTTGGTTAATTTGCTTTGTTTAGGGTTTAAGGGTGGAAATCTTTCAGCAGAACCACCCTGGGGATAGGAGAAAATTATTCCGTAAGATATGAAGTGAAATCACAATAATGTTTCAGAAGAAACAGATGTGTGTCCTTTTTATAAGGCTCTTAAAGTGAGATTTTCCAGAGCAGAAATTATAGACAAAATATGTCAACAGAAAATTAACTCCAGGAAGAAAGGCCATATGATCAGCTATTTGTCCTAGAATGGATTTAACCAAAGGAAAAATGAAGTGTTTGTTGTCCTCACTCTGTCAACTGTGCCAGAAAAGGAGAGGTCAGATGCTCCTGCTCCAAGTGCTGGGTTATTATAGGAACAGGAAGAATACAGTGAGTCTTCATGAAAGAACAGTGCTCTGGGCTGTGATGAATGGCATGAGGTTCAGGGTGTCCCATTATCTGTAATATGTGTCCCCAGGAGAAGGAAGGGCAGTGGAATTGCAGCACCAAGCTGGTTTGTAGTAGTTGATATGAAATGGTGGATCCAGAGCTCCCCACACCAGGGAGCCATTTCTGCAGCCTGTTCTGGGATGCTGGGTGGAGACAAGGAGGGGAAGGAAGAGGCTGGGCTGCAGTACCACCATGTGGCACAGTCTGTGCTCATGGCTGGCATGACCAAGCAGCCCCAGATGTGAGAGGTGCTGGAGGCCAGTGGAGACAGCATTTGCTGAAGAGCAGCCAGCATCATCAGTGCTCTGCCAGCAGATGGAGGCTAATTAATCACTGACATGTTATCTACCCAACAGACACCTACTCCTGGGTTGCCCAGGTGTGACAGTGGCTCTACTGTTGGTTGGGAATTGTCAAGCCTCTGCTGTGACATTGGGCAAATCTGTTTGCAGGATGCTTTCCCCTCCCCAAGCTGTATCTGTTCCATGACAAGGACTGTCCCTTTACTGTTTACAAGCCACCAACATCACTTGGGACTGCAATTCCATGAGATAAGGCAGGCCTGACTTGGGACTGGAGCTGAGGTGTTAGGAAAAGGGACACTTAGAGCCAATGTCCTTAATACAGGCAGTTACTGAATGTCCCTAAATCCTGTCCAATATATTTCAATTCCCTCCCCCTCTCCCCAAATTCTTCCACAAAGTTCACTGTTTAATTCTAAAATGGGATGCCCTATGATATCTATTGCTGCTGTACCTCTCTCAAGGGATGGCTGCTGCATTTCATTGATAATGAAATGACCCCTTTGTATTGTTTTCTAATCTATTTAAACATATAAAACTTAAATAGTCTATTGTTCTATCTGCTGAACTATCTGCTTTGTTGGAAATGACTGATGCAGTCATACATCCATGTAAAAATATCCTGTGAACAAGGATAAACACAAACTCTTGGAATTTGGCTGCAGATGCTGTTTCAGAAAAGCTTGTGTATTTTCTTGGTGTCTTTCTCACAGCTGTAAATCTTTAGCTCTGTCAGCTGCATGTTTCACAGTTATCCCAGCCTAGCTAGGAAGAAAGAGAGGAAAAAGAATAAGGAAATATGAGTGTGCTTTGGATTTGTTCCCATGTTTATTTTGAGCCCCATTTTGTACCTGACATTAGGCTGCAAAATCATGTTTTGATTTAGTACAGGAGGTAACAGAGTCCTTGCTAAGATTCCATCAGAAACAGGTCAGAAGTTCAAATGCAAAACAATGAGTCCTGGACTGCTTTATATTTAGAAAAGGTATTTACAGATCTCTGGTATTTAAAATGTTTTAAAGTTTTTCATGATATCTTGGACCTTCCCTTAAAGCAGAACAAACCCTGTGAATGTTAAGTGTAGCAGTTCACATGCTAATTGTAAGCAGCAGTTTAATTGCTGATAGATGTCAATAACAAGCACTTTGGCAAAGAGTATTTCAAATGTGTAGATACAATGGTTTGTGTGGAGCAGTCTGCCAAAGATAACAGTCAAACACCCAAATTAAACCAGCAGACATTTGCAAAACAATGGAGAGAAGAACTGCAAGAAAACCTTGCAGCTTGAATGTCCTACAAACCTGGGACAGGGGCATCTGTCCCATTACCCAAGGCCAGTACCTGGGCAGGTTTGTCAAGGTGGATCCTCCCCTTTGTGATTCAGCTGCAGACAGGGATGTCCCACTGGGATTTGTGCTCCAAAGAGCAGAAGAAACAGAAGCTGGGGAAGCCAATAGAATTCATATGTTGTTCTATGTGTGGTATGACCATCCAGTATCCATTTCTCTCCTGGAGACAAATGTATTTATGTTGCAAAGGATGGAAAATCTGGCTTTCCACTCCAACCTTTCAAATCTGCTGCACTTGCAAAATCAACTTGTGCAGACCACCAGCTTGTTTCTCCATTTTTCCCTTCTCAGCTCTGGTGAAGAACATCCCTCACTGTGTGGTGTGGAGAGGAGGCAGGATGGGTTTTTCCCACCACACATGCCTGCACAGATGCAGGCTTTTATAGCACACAGCATTTTAAAACCAACCCTTTGTTCCTTAGGCTTCCATGTCTGAGGGTAAAAAAGAATGCTTAGTGCTCAGTGCTTTATTAGATGTTAATCAGGGATGTTACTATTTTTGTATTTCTTTTGTCCCAAGATATAGCAGGAAGTCATCAAGTATATATGAAAACAAATCTGAGACATCAAATGTGGATGCATCTAACAATAAAAACAGGAATTCCAGTCCCAGCGCCAGACAAAAGAGAGGTAGGAGTTCTGACAGAGCTTTTGCTTCCAAAGGGTAATATTTTTATATTTGCACGTACTTCTGGAGTTTGATGAGGATACTTTGAATCTATGTTGTTTTAACTCAGCATCAAAACACCAATGCTACAAAGCTGAATGAGTGTACCATGAAAATTTGTGAGCACCAAAAGGCATTACCAGTTTAGGGTTTTTAAGTCTGAGTTTTGATGCCTTATAGTGCTCTTTATACAACTTGTGTTATTTAAAAATAGAATTTAGGGGACACTAGCACATGTGTTCTAACCTTCTGCATCCTGGTGAAGTTGATTTCTAGACATATTTAATTTAATTTTTTTTTTCTACAGACTTTGCTAACTGATTCCTTTGCTTTAAGTCAAGGAGAGTTTTTTGCCTCCTCTGTGTATATCAGTTCTCCTCAGGTGTACAGTAAATAAACCCACAGGCAGTCACAGAAAGTCCCTCCATTATTTGAGGGACACAAGTACAATAAAACAGAGGTTAACATTAACACCATAAAGAAACTGAATCTCATCTGACAGTAGCAGGAAGAGAAAATCTTTTGACAGCATCTTCTCTTTTATGCAGTATTTCTTAATGTTGAACAAAGAATTTTCTACTAATATGAAAAAAGAAAATTGTGAGGTCTTAAGAGATTAATGCCCAAATAAGGCATAGCGTAACAGCCCCTTTATAAATAAAGATTGTAAAAAAGAAAATGGAATATCTCTCCTGGAGAGAGAAAAATAGGTTAGTCACCAAAAGATTTTTAATTGCATTAGGTTTTCATGCTGAGAAAAAAGTTATGGATTCTTCATTATAAAATCTGATCTTAAAAATTTGTTTCAGTAAAATTTTATTTTTAAAACATTTAGACTTTTTTTCTAATTCAAAAAGTGGAAAAGTAGCTTTTCGTTTTAAATTTATAAACCCCTTTCAAAAAAAAAAAAGAAAAAAGAAAAAAGAAAAAATTCCAGGAAGATTACTGGGGTTTTCTAACTGTCCAGCATACTCAAGAGTGTGGGAACGGGGATCACATTCCGTGCTGATTGTCATACTTCTGTTTTCTGCTTTCCCATGAGCAGCTCCTCAGGGCTCTGGCTGGGATCCCACTGGCTCAGCCCAGAGCATCCTCATCCTCTGGTGGGTGGCTCTTCCTGCAGGGCTGGGCAGTCAGTCCGTTCTTATTTGGTGATTCGGGTGTCCTGTGCCTCCTGAGCTGCAAACCTCGCTCTACAGAGCCAGCAAAATGCTCTCCAGCTCTGGATGTCCCACCAAAACTCGGGTTTGTGTCCCTGTGAGGCACTACGGCTGGGGCTCTGCAGGGGGCTGAACTCAAAAGTGTCCCAACACCGGCACAGAGACTGGGGCTCTGCCAAAAGTGTCTCTTTTGTGCCACCTACTGCCTATAAAATGCTTCCAATATCGGTGTAGTTAATGTGAACACAGATTATTTTCAAATATTGGGGAGTTTCTGCAGTACAAAAGGGGAGGGAACTATTGACAAGCTATTTCAGTTTCGTTATTCTTATTGATAAGTACCTGTGGCAGAGTTTTTTACATGCAAACCAGTGTTTTGTGTGAACCTGACTGGTGGAGTACCCTGCCTTGAAATAAAACAGGAGCAAATCCTGCAGGAACCTGTGGGGACCTCCTTGTCTGACTGCCCTGCTCAAAGCAGGATCAGCTGCAGCAAGCTGCTCACAGCCATGTCCATTTGGGCTCTGAACAGCTCCAAGGATGGTGACTCCATAGGTTGCCATGGAGACACTTGCCAAGGGTTTAACCCCTTTCACAGTAAAAAGGGGGTTTCATATTTTTAAATGGAATTTCCCATATTTCAGTTTGTGCCCGTTGCCTCTCTCATCCTTTCACCTTGCTCCACTGAGAAGCATCTGGCTCCATCTTCTTTATTTTATAAGATCCTCCTGAGCCTTTTCTTCTCCAGGCTGTGCAAACACAGCTCTGTCACGCTCTCCTCATGTCAGCTACCGCAATCCCTTAATGACCTTGATGGCCTTTCACTGGATTTTCTCTGAAGTATGCCCATGTCCTGAGGAGCCCAGGACAGGACAGCAGGAGTGTCTCTCCTGTGCTGAGATGAGGGGAAACACCTGCTGGCACCCCTCTGCCCAATGCAGCCCAGGGTGCTGTTGGCTTTCTTTGCCAAAAGTACACATTGCAGGCTCTTGTTCAACCTGTTGCCTATCAGGACCTGGTTCTTATTATGTTTGGAAATAGTTTCCAGGGTTATTTGGTATACCTGCAGAATGAAGGAAAAGGTTTAAAATAACTCAGGTGGAGACAATATGACTTTAGAGGCCCATGTCTAATGCTTTGCTGGTGCTGAGAGGCTGTGGGGACTTGTGAAATGCAAAGGGGTCCCTCAGTGAAGTGATTCAATTGCAGAGCTGAAGAACTAACACAGGAACCCACCCCTCTACACACTGCTGTACTCTCTGTGAGACTCTCTGATAGTTAAAAGCTATGGATTTTCTTGCCCTAAGAAAACAGAAAGTAAATATATTTATATACCAGTTTTTGAATTCTTTATAAGCTACAGTATCTGTACAAAGATTGCCTGGCAGTGGGAGCAGTCATGGCAGGGAATGGCCAACACAGACTGTCTGAAAGCCAAAGGCAGCCCCACAGCTGAAGCCACAGCTCCTCACCAGATGCACCTGCCTGGCCCAGAGCTGGCACTGGGTAGAAGGAGCTGAACCACAGTGACATAATTCTTCTGTGTAGTTAAAATTTGTTCATCTCATACCCACCTTTGCATGCAGGCACCTCGGATCCTGGATTATCTTGGCTGCAAATCAGGAAGTGATGGGATGCACTTTCCTTTGGAAGCACAGCTTGTCTGTCTGTTGCTTGTCTGTCAGTGTGGATTCACTGTCTCTTCATGTTCCCTTTGTACTTTTGGTCTTCATTTGTCCCTCTAAAGATTTTCATGTGACAATGTATGAAATAAAGAGGAGGAAAATCTGCTGGTTAAATCCCAAGGCTCAGAACCAGGTACCCAACACATGGTTTTTCTCCTGCTCCTTTGCCATAAACCTTCTGGGTGTTATCTGCCCACACTAAGAAGGAGCAGATGGAGGATTTGGCAGGAATGTGTGGATCTGGGGGTTTGATCTAGGTCCACCTGTTTCCTGCAATGTGAGTAACTGAGTATCCTTCAAGCCCAGAGCCTCAGGACCTCAACCCATCTGTGACTGATCTCTGCAGAGGCAGCTGTCAGACAGCATGGCTGATTATTCATGCAGGAGCCTGGCATGTGAGCTTTGCTGGCATGGCATCCTTACATCCCAGCAAATCAGGAGATCAATCGCAGGAGGCTCTGCCAGCTTCAGAGGCTTTAGAAAGGCTTCAGCAGGTAAGGCTGAAGGTGTACCAGCCACAGGGCTGGTGAAGGCAGACTCCTCAGTGCCAGAGCTGGATTGCAGAAGTGAGACTGCTCTCAACACTTGCATGTCCTGCGCTGCAAGGCTTCTTCTCTTATTTCTCCCTACGACTCGCTGTTCCAACCAAAGATGTGTTTCCATAACAGGAGGCACTAGCTTGCTGCTAAATTGTGTTTTCCTTTGATGAGAGCTACCTCCCTTCACCTGTTATTCTTTGGTTTTGTTTCATTGTTGTTCTCCATTAAAACTCAGTGAGCCAAACTCAACCCAGGGGCTCTGTTTGGTTCAGCTGGTTTACTCACCCTGACCTCATGTCACCTTTCTAATTGATTAGCTCTTGCTCAGGCTTGAACTGAATCAAAATTTATTTATTTCTTTTTAGTTGTCATCTGGTTCTAACCTTTCCTTTCCCATAAGCTGAACAGCTGACCCTTCCTTCCTTATTTCTCTTCCCTCTCCCTCTCTCTCCTAGTTGATGCTTCCAGCAGCCTTAACCTTGAGCGCACAGCGCTTGCTAGAAAGCGATTCACATTGCAAGGTCTTTCCAACCGCAGAGCTCCACCCAAAGGTAAAATCACCCATGCAGCATTTGGTCTCAGGCCATCTGTCTCCTGCACTCCCACAACGTTCTCTCCATCCCATGGTGCCATCCATCACCGTTTCCTAAAGTGCTGCCGCATCTCACCCAAATGCTCCTTTCTGGTGCACACGAGTGGCTCCTCTGCTCAAAGACACTGGCACCAAAAATTGCTCCCACAGCAGCACTGGCAAGGCAATCTGTGGGTTGGCTGGTTGGGTCTCTTACTGGTGCACAGTGCAAATGACATTTGTTTCCAGTTTCTCTCAAGGGTCAAAGTGTGAACTGGTTTTAAATGATCAACTGAACTTCTTTCAGCAGCTTACAGGCTTGAACAAAAAGAGTATCATATCTGTTGTGCTACATGAGATTTTTGTGTGTGAAATCATTCATTGGTTGGACGTCTTTGCTTTTTCAAATATTGTTCAGCTGTGGCCTACTGGGGAGCCAGAATTCAGGAGATCTGGGATTTTATTCCACTTAATTATGTTATATGACACTGTAAAATGCTTTGTTTTGAGTACTTGTGCATAAATGTTTAGTAGATACCCATGAACAGAGAGCATTGCAAGTTCCTGTGATAGCTGTACAAGGAAGAGACTTTAGAGGAAAGAAAGAAATGTGAATAGAAATTAAATTGAATGACTACTTATAATCACTTTCTTAAAAGATACTGTAATTACTCCCTTTATTGTTTTTGTGTGGCTTTTCTCCTGTTCTCATAAATAATAATTCCTCTGTGAGACAAAGGGTTAGTATGCAGTGATGGAGAACATGAGCATCAAAGGAGGAAGAACCAAGATGAAAGCATAAAAGCAGAAATACAGAAGCATTAAATTATAATGTGATAAAGTAGATAAGAATGCAGCAAGAGTCAGCACTGCTGTAAGATTCTGGCTACAAGATTAAGGCTGCATGGTAGTGAGATCCAAGATGGACAAACAGTTCAGTGTCTGAATATAAAACTAAGTGGGTTTTATATCTTGTAACTCAGGAAAATCAATGACAAAACACAGATTTCAGAAATAATGCTGTAATTTTTGCGAGTTCAGATCTACAATTTTGTTTGGGGCCTCTTTTACTTTTTAATCTGAGTTTTTCTTGTCATATGAAAGGTCTTGCCTTGTATTCAGCGTTCCAGGCAGCGAAGCACAGCTCGCAAGAGCTCGTACCCCCTCAGCTGTAGGTGCTCTGAGTTCAAAGCCTTGCTGGGTCTGGTTGCTTGAGATTCCTGTGGAGCACCTCTTACACAATGCCCCGTTTCACTCTGTGGTGCTGATCTGCTGCTGACCTGCTCCTGGCCAGAGGGAACTGCTGGCAGCCAGGCTGGCTGGCAGAGTGCGCTCAATGCTGCAGGCAAAGCCCGACAGCGCTGCACGGGCTGGCTGCTGAGGCAGCTGGGAACAGGGAGTGTCTGCAATCAGCTTGTCCTGCTCCTGAACACTTTGTCTAAAGGTTTTTCTTACTGGCCATGGTGAAGGATGGTGTGTTGAGCTGAGTGTACTTTGGGTCAGATTAGCTGTGTCTGTTCCTGTCCAGAGCACATAAAAAGGAAGGTCTAAACAATATAATACCCCAACTAACTAAGGTGAAAACAAGATTGGGTATCAACTGGCAGTAGAGCATGGATGCTCAGAGAAATGCTGAACTGTCTGCCTAGGCTGGATATGACAGGCTGGAAAATGTTGTATATAATCACTTTGGTGTTTTAGCCAAAGAACTGCTGATGTCTGGAGAAGAAACTTTAGCATTCTGCACTCCATCAGTGCAGAGATCCCTGGGGCAGCCATCCTAGAGCTGGCACCAAAGTGTATCCAAGTCCACACTCAAAGCACCCTGCATTCCCCCACCCTTGGGTCAGCAATAGCCATCCTGGTTTGAGAGCCAAGTTCATATTCCTCGGGGTGGGCACAACTTCAGCACATCTCATAGTGAAATGTGGGGAAGATGTGTCTTTACTCCTGAGCAGACTTGGAGAAAAGGCAGGATGCTAAATAAGGAAACAAAAAACCCCTGCGTAGACTTCACTTTCTCAAAGCTGGTTTGCACTGGTAGAGATGGAAGCTTGGAGAATATTTTCAGGCATTCACACAGTGAAATTTTAGAAATGACAAATGTGAACTCCAAACCATTCATGCTTGTTTTTCAGTGTATTTCAGGTCAGTCATCACAGAACAAGCAGTTCAGTGTCTAAAATTATGCAAACCTCATCTGTAGATGCACACCCCATTCCAGCCATCATGCTCATTTCTTTGTGTTTTGTAGCTGTACTTGGACACTAGTTGGTTGCTAAAATAATAATTGGCATAAGTTTCTTTCCTGAAGTATTAAAATTGGTGCAATTGGAATTGCTTTGAAAATATGTTCATAATAACACTTTCTGTGCTTTTCACCTTCTTGAGGGTATTTTTTCTGTCTGCTTTAGAGGAGCAACTTTTTTCTTTACCCTTTTCCAGCTGCTGCTTTGCTTTGAACATCTTTTACCCCCAGTGCTTATTAACCTCTAACCCTGCCCTGCATTGCATCTGTCTGTTCTCCCAGATCCAGAGTCTAAGGACAGAGAAGTTACCCGTCGCTTTTCCCTAGCCTCCTCCATCAGCACCACAGTTAATGCTTCTGCTGTGACCAAAGGTACTGTCTTGCTGCTTGCTTAGCTCCCCCTCTCCCTGCCTGCTGCCTGACACATTCACTGCCAAATGCTGCTCACACAGTGAGTACCTCAGGCTCAGTTTTCACAAAGGCAGGAGGTTCCAGTACAAGAAGAGTCAGCACCAGTGTAACACCTGCAGGGAGGCATGCAAGGACATTTTGAATGTGTATTGAGGCATGCTGCCAGCACACAGAGTGACCCTTCCCAGTTTCTCCATTGTAGGCTTCAAAAAGTGTTGCTGGTGTCAATGGAAATTGGGTTAATTTTTGGCTGATGTGGGGTTAGGTTTCCAACTTCTCCCTGGTTTGGATTAACTGATGTTCAATTGGAATTATTTCTTTGTTCCCTTAAAGCTCTTTAGGATTTTTGCATTCAAGAAGGAATCTCCTCATTGCATAGCAGATATCAGATATCAGATATCAAGAAAGCCTGAAATCAAGCCAAAAACAGAGGAGCAATACATGCCAGTTTTAATAATGTTTACCAATATCACTGTTGTGATCAGAAACTATATTTGCAGGGAGATTTTCTTATGTGTAAGGGAGCTGGGTGCTGAATGCACTGCACTCCATGCAGTTTGTGTGGGAGCTTATGGAAGTTTTATTTATATGTTTTATTTAGCTTTTGAAAAGGCACTCTTACAAAATATAAGTTTCTGTACTAGTGCCTAGATTTAAACTCAAAAGCAACCCATGCATTTAGGCAAGTTGATTGTGTTGAAAATCAGTAGCATTGTGGGCATAAATGTCTACATGTCAGGGATAATTTTGACAACAGAACACATGGTTCAAGAATTCTGAATATACTGACTTTTGGCAGTTCCTGGAATGGACTGGAGGAACTGATTTGCAAGGTTAAGATTTTCAGGGCAATTCACAAATCAAAATAGAAGGAAATATGGCAGAAATAATTTGTATACAAATCTTTCTCTATACTAGTCAGGAAGAAAGTTGCTCAGATTTTCAAAGCTAGAAAACAGAATCAGTGCTCTTCAACCAAGTGTTTTATTTACAGCATCTGCTTTAAGAAAATATTTCAGATGACAAAAAACCAAAGCCTTATCTGAGTCTTATCTCAGCATCAGCCCAGAAGCAGACCTAGCCAGGGCCAGTTGTGGTCATCACTTCTGAGGCTGCAGCTGCTGCTGTGTCTGATCCTCATCCCCGACAGTTCAGCTCCCTCCACATGCACGTGTGGGGGCACAGGAGAGGCGCTGCACATGGACCTGTGGCTGGTGTCCCCACTTCTGTGGGTCAGAAGTGGTGGCTTTGTGGGCTGTGCCCTGCCGGCCTCACGGTCTGGCTGCCTTAGTGCCATCTCCTGGGCAAGAGTGAGAGGCGACACGTGTGAGACCTGAAGGGAGGCAGATCCTTTTGCTGTGATGTCTAAATGTCTTTTGACAAAAGGGGTCTGTTCCCTATCCACATCTACTTCACAGAAGTGTGCATCTTCACCACCTAGAACCTAGGGGTTGATCATTCTTCTGGGTGAAATTAAAAGTGTTAGGTAGGTAGTGTTTACAGGTGGTAGGAAACAAGTTTCTCCTTTAACAATATTTACAGCCTTGTGACTCTGTAAACTTCACACAGGTCCCCTTGTTCCTGCAGTTAAAGTCAAGAGACATGAAATAAAGAGTGACCCAACTCCCCTGGGGTTTGAAGGTAGGAGTATTTCCATCCTGCATGAAAACCTCATTTGATATTATTCACTGAATTCACATCTCATCACAGCTGGTGGGTGACACTAGAGTCCATTAGGGGGTTGGGGTCAGTTTATCTGCATAACTGGGATAAAGACACCTTGTTAATCCCTTGCCTGTCCCCTGCACTCATATTCACCTAGGCATGGGCCTAAATTAACCCCCCAGTTCTCTGCCTGTTTTGGGAAGTAAAGCTCTAGACTGTCACCTGGATCTGGATTTTCTGACTGCCTCTGCCTCCCTCCATAGGGAGCAGCAGCAGGGAGCCAGGGGGCTACTTTTCACCTTCACCTGCAGTCTGGCCACTTGCATCTCTCTTCTCTTGTTAGTGTCTACTCCTAATGAGAGCAGCAGGAGCCATGTGCATGAAGACTACAGGGGAGGCTAGACTGTGCATTAATAGCCATTTCAGGTGCAGTGTTTCATTTCAGACAAGCAGAATTTCCACCAATTTGTTGCAGCAGATTCATAAATTACTGTTTAATAAACAATACCAAGGAGTTAAATTGAGATGCTGTTCCTCAGCCACTGGAAGATCACCAGCTTCCATTGTCAGCTTTCCCCTTCCCCTGACCATTTGCCTTAGGGGGACACAAGTAGCCAGGTACCTCTGCTGCAGGACAGGCAAGAAAGAGATGTGGGCTGACTCCTTTCATAGCATTGTGCTGTTCTGCACAAAAACATGGTAGGAAAAGCTGGTGAATGGGTCAGTGATGGAATTGGTGAAATATCAGAACTATCTCCCATGGCACTCCCAGCAGAAGAAGAGACTGGAACAGAGAGGTTGGAAGAAACAATCTGGAGACAGCAGAAGGAATTTTGCTGTTTGCAGAATATTTCCTTTTGCCAGTGACCCCTGGCACTATGTTTAGAACCATCCTGGCACCCAGCACCAGTTTCCCAAAGCGTGGGGTTTGTGCCTTGCTTTCCTCACTGACAGGTGCCCTGATCTCAGCATCCCCTGTGGCTGCAGAGGCAGGGGGATCCAAGGTGCATAGAACTGACCTGCTCCTCACAGGTTAAAAACAAGGTGCTGCTGCACAGCATCCCTCACCAGACTGAGTGTCTTTAAGTAGGAGACAATGAACATTATCACCCCTTTACCAGAAGATATTGCTGCTATTGCCAGGGCTCTGACTGAGACAATAACACAAGGGATTCCCCCCCAGAATTCTGTTGCATTCATCAAGAGTGAAATAATTAATTTCTGGTCTCCCTGGTCCCCTTTTGCTGCTGTATGGATTAGGATCACAACCATAAATTATCACCTACAAAATTATTGGAAATGCTGCAAGGAAAATATGTTAAAAATGGGTAAGGAAGCTGTAATGAAATAGAACACTGCACTGTTCACTCAGCAATTGTCTTCCTTAATTAACATCAATACTTCTGTTTGATTCATTTCACTGTTCTCTGTCCTTCTCAGACTCACAGTTTTTCTGTGGAATGCTGCTGTCCTTTCACTCATTTGTGCTGGTCATGTGTCTCCTCTTTTATAACTGTTGGACCCCAGTCCACCTGTTTGTTAAAGAGACTCTCAGTTGCAGAGGTGATGCAGGAATTCACTTTGTACTGGTTGTCTGGTCACTATTTCACCTTGAAGACACAAATTGTACTTCCTGTCACAGATGCTTTTGAGAACACCATTTTGGCCCAGACTAAATGTAATGCTGGTTCCACCACGAGATCCGTACCTAGATCTGCTTCACAGACAGGTAAACAAAATTAAAGTATGTGTAAACTCAATTTGAGAGTGCAAACTAAATTTATGATAATATTTACTCTCTTTATTATAAAGAGAGTTTTATCTTTTGGTGAATATTATTTCCCATCAAAACAATGAAAGAACAAGCTTGGATCACTAGCTTAGAAACAATGCCCCAGATTCTGGTTTTCTGAGGTCAGGCTGAAAATAATTCTTTTAATTGAAAGCAGAGAGCTCAGAATTTGATCTCTCTTATTTTATAAGAATTAAGCATGAGAAATAAGCTGTTTCTTAGTCTCTGAAATTAGAACAGCGATTTGTATGGAAGAGGGAGGCTGTTGCATGTATTTGTAAGGAGTTCTTGCTGGTGAGGTTTCTAAATGACAGTGGCAAAAGACCGTGGAAGCTTTGTCTAATGGAGTAGAGAGATACCTTTTTCTCTTGATGTTTGTAGTCCAGCCTATGAATTTGAACTAAAATTGCAGTAGCAGTTTGAAGTTAATTGGAATCAGCATATTCTTGTATATTTAGACCTTTGATAGTATTGCAGTGTGAATAAACTGGTCCAGGACAGTGTCACTTCAGAGGCTGGTTTACACCTTTCAAAGCACAGATGACCAGACCATACCTGTGGGGCAATAGCTGGGGATGCAGCTGTGCTGGAAGAAGGTCCCTGTGTCCCTTGGAACTGGGTTGCAGTTGTTGGAGCAGACAGTCCCTGGGTGCCAGAAGGGGCTGCAGAGCTGCATGACCATGTGTTGCACCAACTGGCGCTTATAGCAGGGAGGGTGTGCATGGTGAGGGATTAAATAAACCAATTAATACACCTATTTCTCCCAGATCAGGTCACTTTTCTGTTTACTACCTGAACTGCCTGGGCTGGATTTTGTATTGTCTCAGGCCAGGTTTTGGTGTGGGTTGAGAGTGCTGGGATGTGCATAATCCCACTGTCTCTACGCCTTGTGGTCAGAGCTTTGCCTTGTTGAGAGCAGTGGCCCACAGGATGTAAAGAACTTGATACAGCACCTGTTCAGCCCAAGTCCTGTGAATCAGCAGCTCAGCAGGTATATTAATTAGGAAGGCACATGGTAAATTGACTGACTCCATTCAGCTTGTGTCTGTCAGGGCTGCAGAATCATTTGGTAGATGCAAGGTCTGTTTCCTCTGAGCTGGACTGTAGTCATCTTCATCCCCACAGAAAAGGGACAAGCATCAAGTGCAGATGACTGCCATCTGTACAAAAGAGCCTGAGCTACTTTTGTACCATGGGAGCCTCAGGCAGACAGGTCTTATAAGGCTCAGCCTCAGTTTCCCTCAGGACACATCCTATGGACTTGCCTTTTCATGTGAAGAGAGACTGGCTGTTGAATTTGGGCTGGAAATCTCTCACTGAGTCCATTCCACTGGGCTGGGGTGGTTCTGGTGAAAATCATGCAGTAAGACAGGTAACAGTACAAATATGACTGAGATCTCTCCTCACGCCCCTGGTTGTCTTTGTGCCTTGCTGTTTTCTCTGTCCCTTCCCTGCATTTGCAGCCTGCTCCAGAGTATAGTCTTATAAACTGCTCAGGTGGTACTAGCACCTTGGGGTGAGATGGAGATAAGAAGTCAGCCAAAATTCCATGGCTTTGTACCTACTTAAACATGTGGAGGAGGCCATGAATGATCATGGCCTTCTGAAAGTCATGTCAGCACAAGTTGTCATTTGCTCTGCAGGAAGATTCCTGGTCCTTGTTTTTTGTATCTGCTGAGCTGAAGGGATTGAGCAATGCTGAGCACTGGAAGTATCCATGGGTATGAGCACTGCAGTCACACACGCTGCTCTCACACCAGGGACAGTGAGTGGTGCAGCCTTTTAGAGACAGAATAATGGCTGTGACTAATTTTTATGGCAAAACCATGGAATAAACTATAAAAAGGTACCAACAATTTGGTAAGTGGAAGAGTGGGAAGTGAACCTGTGACATTTATTATACAGACTGATTCTCAAAGAGGCTAATGTCTGATAGCTAACTCTTTCTGGTTTATCTCTTTTAAAAAGGTTGGCCCAGCAGACAAATGCCTTCTCTAGACACATTTGAAGATTTTGAAGCCATCCCTTCCAGCATGGATGAACTCTCCAACTCTTCTGATTTGGAGGAAGAGACCAACCCTAACAATGTAATTGCTTTTTAAAATTAGACTGCCCTTTCCCAGCACAACTTCCTCCTCTCTAAGGATCACAATATAGCCTGCAAAGTTTGGGTTCATACCAGCCTTAAATCCATGGATATGTGGGAATACAGAAGATGGAAATTTGATCTGGGGTGTTGGAAGATTATTACAAGACTTTTGTTGATCAGGATGAGGATCATAAAAAGTCACCCATACTTGTAAGCTGCCACTTTGCCTGCTACAAAAGGGAGGGAAAACTCCGAGTCTTCAAAAACGTAATTTCAGCCTTTTCCAGATAACTTCACCTGGTGTCACAAACCTAATTTTTATATCAGAATAATGGCTGGTGGGTTTAATCTAGTCTAAATGCAGAGAACAGGTCTATCTGAATTTTGAATAATACTTAACCTGGGCATGATAAAACATGATTGCCTACAGAAGAATCTCTGCCAATTTGTAAAATGCCTAATTCAGTATTTAACTAAAATCTCTTGCACAGTGTTCTTTCATCCATAGTGATTGTATTTCTGGTGCCTTGTTTCATTCATTTTAGGGGAGCAATCTCTTCCGGGTCGAAGGCAGTTTTGACAGCTGTTTCCCAGATTCTCTTTCTCTCGAGGATGGAGATTTAGTGCAGTTTGTGCAGGAAGGAGAGAATGGTCAATGGTGAGTATGGCAGAGAGACAGAACTGGACAGCCAGAATCTCCTGGAAAAGATGGAAATGTAGGTTGGATATTAGGAAAGTTTTTCACTGAAAGAGTGATCAAGTACTGGAATGGCCTGCCCGGGGGGGTGGTGGAGTCACCATCCCTGGATGTGTTTAAAAAAAGACCGGATGTGGCATTTGGTGCTATGGTTTAGTTGAGTTGTTAGGGAATGAGTTGGACTTGATGGTCTTGAAGGTCTCTTCAAACCTAATGATTCTGTGATTCTGCATGGATACCTCTAGGACTGCCCTGGGTCCGCTGCCTTCTTCCTCAGTTTAGGAAATAATAGCCCAACATGCACCTCTAAGAAACACAACCCAGGGAAAGGCAATGTAGGAAAATTCACTGACTGTTCTCTGAGTTTCAGGTTAGTGAAGAAACTGGTCTCTGAGAAAAGCGACTGGGTTCCCTCCAGTATACTGCAGCCAGCAGAGGGGGACAGTAACAACATAATAAAGAGCAGCAATGCAGGTAATACAGAAAATGTGTTACTGGTTTGGTGGTTTTTTTTTTCTCCATACTGAAAAAGGATGTGATAGTAAAAAATGTGATAAAAAGTGCATGTCTGTATTAAAGTACTCACCTGAGTGCGTGCCTGTGCTGCAGTCTCTGGTGACATGGCTGAGCTAACGTGAAATTTGGTGCCTGGGTGTCAGAGCTAGTCAGGCACAGCAGCTTTCCTTTGCCTGGCTTAATTGTTTTTCCCATTCTGAGCAGAATTTGAATCTCCCGTCCAACTTCTCTGGCTATGAGTACTCAGGCTGCTTTACAGTGCTGAGCCCAAGTGTCTCATACACAGGGTGTGCCTGCAGGACAGCTTTGATCCTGGCATGGATAGATTCTGGATGGAGACCAGCATCAGGGCTGTGCTTCTGGCCTAGGTTTGAAAACATTAAAGTTTCATGAACCATTACTGCCTTCATCGTATTTCACAGCTGGCTCCAAAAGTGCAGCAGGGGCTGCTCTGGCAAGATTTCAGCCAAATCAGCACTGAAAGTCGTCGGGTCACAGCTTTGGTTCTGACCTAACACCCAAACAGGTTGCACTGGAAAAGCTGAATCTGAGCAACTCTGCAGATCAAAGGTTTACAATTCTAGACTAATATCTGTCCATTCTTAAATATAATTTACCAAAATGTGTCCTGCTTTCCTTCTGGTAGCAGAAGAAAGCAAAACCTGGCACAGCCATTCCCCGGGGATCTGCGATGGAAAACTATCAGCACTTTATTCTGAGTTACTGATCTCTTTTGATTTTTTTGCTCAGTTTAAGTGGAGGAAATCCTTTTTGAACCTCAGGATTTTTTGCTGTGGTGTAAAGGAAGTTTGGTAATTGCTGCCCCTTCACCTCCACAACAGGTCAGTCCTCTCCTCACCAGCCCAACAATGGCTCTCATTTCACTGGCATGTCTAGTGCTTCAAAATAAAAACAAAGCCAGGCACACATTACAGTCACACACAAAAGAGCCTCCTTTTCCTTTTGTGAAGGAATTAGGAAACCAGTAGAATTGTGATTTTATGTTTTATTTTATTCCAGGCTTTTAACAAAGAACCTCAAGACTGTAGATGAAAAATCCTGTAGACATATTGTAGTGACAATGCCCATGTCCTCCTTTTCAGACACGTACAACGATTCCTGCAGCACAGCCTCAGTAGAGTCAGACACGAAGGAAAGTGAGGTGGCCAAAAGCTTCCCAGCAGAACAGAGGGCTGGCAGCTGAACAGCAGGACCAGCCTACCTCAGGACCCCATCCACCTGTCTTTATCTTGGGTGGACACTGGATCAAAGTTGCCTTTCTCACAAGCTCTGAGGTTCATAATTCACTAAAATTTTATCAACATAAACAGATAAGAACTGTGCTGTCCACCTGGCAAGCTTGGAAAAACAAACTTGAAAGGAGCATTAAACATCCAGAAAACATTAAACCTACCTTCAGTATTAGAGGAGAAAAATGCTTCTTGCATTGATTATCAAACTGTTTCAGAAGATGTGGCCTAAATTAGGTCGACAGCAGAGCTGAAGAGTTTCTATGCACGCACCTTTTGGCAACTTTGCTGGAGCACCACATCACTGCAGAGGGGCACATGGTGATTACCAGTCCTTGCTCCACCCTGGGGTCACCTGGAGGCTTTTCCATTGCTTGCCTCTGGCTGTGCCTTCCCTGTTCTCCTTAATTCCAGCTGATGCATCATCACAAATGTGCCCTTTTTGCTGTCGGTCAACACCAAAAACACCCCAGTTGAGAGTGGCTGTGGAAAGGAGACTTCTGGCTGGGACCATCAGAGAGGCTCCATGCAGCAGTGATGTGACTCCTCTGTGGTGGCCCAGGAAGGCCCTGCTGCACACAGCATTCCACCCCTGGAGTGGTGCAGGTGGCAGCTCCTGGCTGGGGGGTGCCGGGCTAAGCAGGGAAGTAAAGACGTGTTACAGCTACTGTGACAAGGAACACTCTGAACTCCGTTTACAGTCTAAGTCATTCCTCTGCCCCCTCTACAGTCTCTGGTTGCTGGTTCACAACCCTTTGCATTTGGTGCCCAGAATTCAGTTGAATGCCATTTACTGTCACGTTTGAGTAGACTGCATGCTTTCCTTGTGTGCTGGGCTATGAATAGATACATTTCACCCCCCATTTGGAATATACTTAAGAATTGCAAATAGGCAGTGAGCATTAGATGCTCCAATGAATGGATAAAGTGTTGTTGTTAAATACTTCTTTCCAGGATGTTTGATGAAAGGACTGTACCAAATCTCTGCCACACAAGGATGTAATGTATAATATAAAGTGATTACAGATGTTATGATTCCTATACAAGCCATTAGCTCATTTAGAGCAGCTGTTAAGGCATGAAGGCATTTTGATGGTAATTGGGTCTTAGGCCCCACAAAAGCTGCTACTACTTTAGTAAAGATAAATATTGATTAAGGGTTGCAAACAGGTAAAGATCAGTCAGGTAAAAATGAGCCCAGAAGAAGCTCAAGAGTGAGTGAGTGGCTTTCACTCTTAGGGATGTTTTGTTTAACCCTCAGACTAATGGTGCTTTATGTAAAATAACAAAGGGCACTAAAAGCACTAGAAATGGAGATGAAGCAAAACCAAAACCCACTCTTTACTGATTGAGCCTCTGAGCAAAGCAGTAGGTATGTGTATCATTTCTGCTCTCACCTTCACAGGGACTTGAATGTTTTCCTTTGTGTCTCAGTGGAGGCTGGCGTTGCAAGTACCTTAGGGTGTGAGTCAGGATAGCTGTGGAGCAGGTAGATAGTCCTGTTTGAGAAAAAGCCTTGGAGTAGGTAAAGGCTTAGTCAGATTTTTTTTTGCCTGTGAAGGCTTATTGCTTGATTATAAATTGCACTGTGGTGATTGATTCCCATGGCTCTTCTAACCCTCCATATCTAAACTCTGTGATTTTTGACATTTTCTATTCATGACTAAAGGACCTTTCTGGAAGCTATTTTTGCCCTACAGAGGTAGGAGCTTGCCTGTTTGTGTTGGTCATTTACCTCAAAAATGACATGTAGGCTCTCAGGAGCATGAATCCTCTTGCTCTACTGTGGTTAGCAGCATCTTGCAGGAAGAACTGATTTTTCTTTTCAGTCCCCTAAGGAAATATGCAGTGACATTTTCTTATAGTGCCATTATTTTATCCTCTCTCTAAAATGAGTTAATTCTGGTTTCTCTATTACTTTCAGTAATTTTTGCACAGGAACAGTGCTGCTGTCTACCCCTGCCCTGAGCATAGGAGAGGGAAGGGCTAGGGAGCTTTGATTGCACATTAGTGAGTATAGTAAGGTTTTGTGTGTGGGAGAGATAGGGAAGGGTTACCCTGGATGTATGAAACTGCCATAACGAAGATTTGTGACATTGCTGATGGATGGAAAGACAAAAACCTGCACTTTGGAGTTTTATTTTTGAGGAGTCTCATTCTGATTGTGAAATGGCAGCGGGAAGTCTCTGAACTGAAGATGAGAAGTCAGGTATTGTCAGTCCATTCCCTACCTTTGCATGAGCAGGGCGACAGTGTGCTGGTCCTACATCCCCTGGTGCTCCCTGGTAAAATGGGAGCCATTGAAATTCCCACTAAGTGCTAAATTTTACCATGTATACAAAAATTAGGGACTCTAGGGAAAGCAAAGCATTCAACCCCATATGCCCCAATGTGCCCTCCAAGAGTGCCACTGGTGGTGTCCTGTGGAGCAGTCTGGAGCTGGAGCAGGGAATGGGGTTACTGAGGAAAGGAGTCCTCTCCCAGCTCCAGACCATCTCTCATGGCCACTGAAAGGTAGGGGCTGGATTATTGCCTTCTTCTCTGTAATTTGCTTTTAAAATCCTTTTCTTCGTTTTTGTTTTCCCAAAGATCTCATGTTTTATCCTGCTGGACCAAAGTTTGAGTGTGTCCTGCTCCATGGATGCCCAGGGGATGGCAGGTCCCTTGTCCCATGTGCAGTAGTGGCACAGCACTCTGGTCTTTGGGAGCTGACTGTGCCACAGCTCCTTGGGCACACTGAGCCTGAGCAGGGAGCTCACAACCATGAACTGTGTCTTTAACCTTCCTGCAGTGCCAGGTGCCTGTTTCTGCCTCCATGTTCCCAACCCAGGGCACAGGGCAGCTCTGGCAGGGTCTCCTGGGCAGTGACAGGGCCCTTGGACTCAAGAGTCAGTGAGACAGAGCCACTGCAGGGCTGGCTTTGGGAAAGAATGAGTTCAGTGACAGACCAGGCTGCTGACAAGTCCTAGAGCAGCCCACAAAGGAGTAATCTTCTGGCTTTGCTGATGAGACAAAATGAGGTTTGATGACTTTTTGACTTTTCTAAATAGTATGCAGGACAGTCTTTTAATTAGTGTATTTCTGTCAAGCAAGGTGATAATTAAGGGAACGGCTCTCCATGTACAGTCTAGAAGATGATTTGGTGAAGTCCAGCGAGGTTAATGTGTATGTTAGGGTATGCTTATTCTGTCTGTAGGTCTTTGACACCATCCTTTGCAGGTGGATGGACCTAAAAATCATAGTTTTCAAATAAGGATTTCATTTCAGTGTTGTTTGGAGATGCTATAGTGACAATTTAGAAGTCATTTCAAAGTAATGGTTGTGACTAAGATTTGGCTGTAGAAGACACCAGACCCCAGGTAAATCTGTGCTGCAGCAGCCCTTGCTGCTGGCCCTGTGCCTGGCTGTGCTCCTGAGCCTGGGCTGGCCACACTTGCCCTCCAGGCTGAGAGTTTGCCTGGGTTCTCCTCTCTCTGCTCTGCTGCTCTTCTGTGAAACTTCAGAAACTTCACATCCTCAAAACTGCCCTAAAACTGCTCACTCAGGTGTGGATGGGCTGCAGTCCTTCCTCACTGGCACCAATGATGAACAGAGATGAGCAGAGATGGGCAAGACACACAAGTCTTGCTTTTAGTAAACCAGGCTAAAATAGAGCCAGGCCTGGTTCTCTCCTCTCACCCCAAACCCCAGCAGGTGGAGAACCAGACCAGTGGTCGTTGTCTTGAACACAAACAGCGGCAGCCAAACCACATCTGAGCTCTGGCTCTCCTCGCCAGCGACAGCAAAGCTCTGTGTGTCTGTGTTCTGGTGTGTGTGATGAGAAGCCATTTTATTATCTATGATTCTCTGAGAGTCTTGATATTTCAAACAGGATTGGGTATGAGAAAGGCCATGTGCTTCCTTTCCAAAAATACTCAAATACTTCAAATATATATATATGATTAGAAATATATAAGAATAATAAGAAAAAAAGATCCAAAATGTGTATTTCTTCTTGCAGCTGGACTGAAATAGCTGCTAAGATATCCTCTCCCCAGCTGAGAATTGGTACAGTTTGTTTTTCTTACATGATTTCCATGGTGTTGATAATGATGTATTTGTATATTGTGACTGATGAGAGATAATCAGGCAGGGAAAGAGCACAGAATTACCTGTCCTTTTTTCCAGTCAAGACAGAATGTATGAATTTATTACAAGAAAAAAAGTGTGCAAATGAACTTCCTGTAATTAGGCCATTCTGACCTGTGTAGAACCACACTTTGTTTGAAATTTATAAAAATTATAACTAGTACAAAATTCTGTGGTTGATGTCTCTATATGAAGCAAAAAGTAAAATGAGATTTTTTTCTATTTGAAATGAATGAATTATTAGTAGAGGCACATTCTCAGAGCTGAAAAAATCCACACATTTGTCCAATAGAAGTCTAATTTGTCCAATACACATGTCAAAAGGCAGAGTAGGGTTTTTTTCCTTTACCCCTCTCCCTTAGTCATGTTCTGAATCGCTGGTACTCTTAGGAGAGTGCAAAGGTTCACACAGACAGCTCAGAGGAAGTTATAGATGCCTTTATAATAGTTACTCCTGAGATATCTGCATGCTTTTGGCTACCAGTGTTCATTAAGGAGTGCTAATTGGCCCAAATACAAGCTGTGGATCATGTAGAAAGGCAAGCAGGTAAAAATGAGAATGTAGAAACACACTGCAAATTGAGCAAGATAAACTGGAACTGATTTCATGCAGTATCCAGATGCAGGGGGCAAACTTCACCTCTCCTGACTTTTCAAGTCCTTGATGTCACCATGTTCCTGCAGTGAGTATTGGTATGAGGAAAAGAAGAATTAGGAGCACGCCAGAAAAAGAAGAATTAGGAGCACGCCAGCGTGAGGTTTGCTTTGTTCCCTGCCCCGAGCTGGCCCCTGGCAAATGCCCAGGGTAGGGAATGCCCAGGGCAGGAGTGAGTGATGCTCTCCTGCTGCACATCCCAGGGCAGGAGTGAGTGATGCTCTCCTGCTGCATATCCCAGGGCAGGAGTGAGTGATGCTCTCCTGTTGCACATCCCAGGGCAGGAGTGAGTGATGCTCTCCTGCTGCACATCCCAGGGCAGGAGTGAGTGATGCTCTCCTGCTGCACATCCCAGGGCAGGAGTGAGTGATGCTCTCCTGCTGCACATCCTGGCTCCGCAGCCGGCACTGCCCGTGCAGCTCCTGCCCCGGCCTGGGGAGCTGTGCAGGAGCCCTCTGTGTGACAGGGGAGCCTTTGTGTGTCAGGGGAGCCCTGTGTGTGACAGGGGAGCCCTCTGTGTGGTGTGACAGAGGTGTCTGGATGCAGCACTAACAGTGACCCCCTGCCCACCCACCTCGGACGGAGCAGGCCTGGGTGCAGCACCGGGCCAGGCAGCAAAGGATGGTCCCTGCCGGGGGCAGGAGCCCGTCCAGGGCTCTGCTCAGCCCTGTCTGGCTTTTAGCAGGTGCTCTCTGGAGATGGTCACACCTCTCCCTTCTGTGCCTTAACAGAAAATACGGAGTTTGGCCTTAAATAAAGTATTTTCTAAAGAACACAGGGAAGGCACCGATTTGCAGGCTGCAACCCTCTGCTGGGCACTTCGCACCAGGTTCTCAGAGAGGGAGGGAGATGCAGGAAGCTTTCCCTGGCCTCGCAGAGTCCCAGATCTCCTCCCAGTCAGCCCAGCAGTCATTTCTCTTTTCACTTTCTTTCCTAACCATCATTTATTTCCTTCTGCACGAGTTTACAGACGAGAGGCATCAGTCTCCCCCTCTTCCTCCACCTCCTTGCCAGCCATGTGACTGAGCCCTCCCAGCATCAAGTGAAACTTTTCAGTCCTCAGGAAAGCTCGGTTTCCTCTGCACCCGCTCTCCGGGAGAAGCAGCGCCTCTCACACCCTGAGCCGGGCTGGCCATGGGGAGGAGGGCACGGCAGCTCATCTCGCTGACCCTCGCCTGCGGTGAGTAACAGCATCATTTCTACCCGAAAAACGGGACATTATGCCGGCTTTGTTTCCTTGCAGTCAGGACAGCACCCAACAAACTCAAAACTTGGAACAGTTTTGTTGCTAACACTAAGGGTGCTTTCAGTGAAGTCCCACTGCTAAGAAATAACCATAACTGCTGTTAATTGCAGCTGGTATATAATTAGTTTGATGTTTTCCTCTGTATTTTCCCTTGAACTCAGTGGTGGCATAAACTCTGTGTGAAGGAGTCAGTTCAAAGCCGTGTTAGAAACTAACTTTTTTGGCTTTGCTTTTCATAATTAAAAATACTTTCCAGACCTGCAGAACTAACTGAAAATCCTGAGTGAGACAAGCAGGAAAGAAAAAACTAAGGAAGCGTTGCTGGAGTCATTAATTTATCTGCACTGCAAGATGCAGAGCAGGATCAGGAAAGCAGGAGTGAGGCAGGGGTTTGGAGAAGACAGGCTGGGGCTTCTCTCAATGACAAACCCCGTCAGAGTCACCATTAGATCCTTAATGCTGCTCTGTGAAAATCTGGGGAGCCATACACATGGAGGACATCCAGTGCTTTAAGTCACTGCTCAACACCTGCAGCAGCACCAAATTTGCCTTGTGAAGTGGACAAAATGTGATTTAACCTGTGGAATTGTCAAGGGTTTAAGCTTGCAGTTGGGTGTGTTTTGCCATAGGCACATGGGGGTCACACAAAGAACAGCCATGGGCCATTCCAAAGACATTTCTGGCTTTACCCCTCAGGTCACCCTGTCCAGCTGAATAATGAAAAATGATTGGGTTGAAATGACCTTTTGAGGAGTTTTATTTAAAAGCTATAGGTGGCATTCTAACAACACTTCAATAATATTTCTTTTTACATCTGTGTTACCTGGTCAGTAATCAAAACCCATGTGTGAACTGAAAACTAAGACTTACAGACAATTTAGGGCTCATGTAAATTTAAATATGGATTGTTTCACAGTCTTAGAGAGGAAGAAAGAGTGAAAATTGCAACTTCTTCTTTCTTGTTTTTATCATGCTGGTACACTCAGATGCAGTTACCCATAACTGGTGCATGACAACGGCTCTGGCTTTCCCCTGACCCCACAGAAGGTGATCAGTCATCTGATTAACACTCTGCATCAGCTGTGGTAAAACATGGGAGAAAGAGAGAAAATGAACTAAAGTAGCGTATGAATTATTAATTTTTAGGTTCATTTTGAGAAAAATCACAATGTTTTTTGAGGTTTTTCGACTGTCTCAAGTTGCATTTTTATGGTAACACCTAAAGTGGCAGTCAGGTGTGTTCTGTACAGTTCAGAGTGAAACCCAGGCAATTTTAGGAGTATGGAGTATTTACATCTACATTTCTACTCTTCTCCAGCATAGCCATTTTTAAGGGAAACTTGTGGTAAGGGTTAAGATCTGTGCTTTGATCTTGTGTTCTTTGATTTTCATCTTGAATTTGATTCAAAACCCAGTAAGTTTTATTATTCTTAGTTAGTATGAATCCGGAAATGGTTAGATTTTGTGAATTCAGCTATTATTGAAGATCTCTGTTCATGAGGAGTGACAATAAATAAACGAATAAATAGAAGAACTTGTGAGATTTCAGCCATTTTCACTCTAAATGTGCCTCTGGCATTAATCTATCCTAAAATCCTAATCTCAGCAGCCTGTCTGCCATCAACTTTGACACTGATTCATGAGAAATTTCTTTGAAAGAACCAGTGTACAGTGAACTCAGACATGTTGAGGCATTCTCTGTGGCGCTGTACTGCTGGTAATATGAGCTGTCTTGGACTTTTGGGTCCCTTCTGTCTCCAAACCGGAGAATTTATCTCTATTCTCCCACTAATTTAGGCAGTAAAGCATTTAACTACACCTATATCTTCATGTACATCAAAGAATTCACATATGTCAGAGATTTATTTCTTTAACTTTGTCTTTCCAGAGTCTTGTTGCACACTCACAAAGACTCAATCAGAAGAGTTGTGACATTCAAATATTCTACGATGTACTTTCCCACTTTTTGTTCACTTCTGTATTTACATTTGGGAGCCAGATTTTTTTTTTTTCACTTCTGCAAGGGACATGTTTCTGTAAATGTTATTAGGTGGAAGCATAATTTTGGTGCTGTAACTATTTTCTGATGTGGTCCAAAATGCTCCTGGATGTTGCACCCTGATTTTTTTTTTTTCTAATTTCTGAAAGCCCATCACTAAGAGGGATGGTCTTTCTTTGGGTGGAGGAAGAACTCCAGGGTTCAAGCTGACATGGTTACAACAAAACCATAAATAAATACCTGGAATTTCCCTGTTCCCAACTGGTTTCCCAGACTTGTGAGTCACTGTAAGGCCATTGCACTGTCCTGCTTCCTTCACACACACAGACACATCCCCTTTCCCTACACTTCATTGGTAAGAAACCAACAACCTCTTTGACTCCTGCACCCACTTCATCTTCCTTAGACCTCAACAATTTGCTTCCAGCAAATCCTGCTGCACTACTGCCTGCAGGGAATTCTTGTGCTGCCTGGGGATTGTGCAAGGTCTGGTTCCTCAGTGTGTGGAGAGCTGGGAGCCAGTGTGCTCCCCTGGAATGGGAATACTCAGAGGTGTGAAACTCGAGGGAGGGTGCCCAGCTGTGGATAGTCCTTCAGGGCACCTGCTTTCACTCTCCTATCATGACTGGACTGAAGGGTGAAATTGTATCACCCATTTGATAACAAAACCAGCACAGGTATGTTGTGGTTATCAACATAAAAGTGAAATGTAAAGGTTTCTAGACTACTGACTTTAGTTTCTTTGCAGCATTTTCCTCCTGCTTGGCTGAAGTGACCCTGGGGGTCGAACTGTCTCCAGAAACCACATCCTTCCACCAAATGGCTACTTCTGCTCAGCCACTTTCCCTTTATGGTTCTTCACCCCATCAAAGTAGCACAGTTCATTTTAACAGCACGGGTTCTCTTCAAACAACACCCATGAGCCACAGAACGACTGAGCAGACAAGGGAGCAGCTCCAGGCAGCATCAGCTCCAGGCCAGCACACGGCAGCCCAGGCAGGAGCAGGCACCGTATTCCCAGCACCTGCAGAGAGCCCCAGCCCGGCCACGACCCCAACAACGCCCTCAGGTACAGCTGCAGCGAAGAACACAACCACTCCCTCCGTGTCCTCCACCAGGGATGCCAGGAGGCCACGTGTGACCACAGGAACTATGGCAGGGGCCATCAACACCTCCCTGAAGCACGAGACAGCAAGTACCCAGGGGGCAGCTGCCATCACCGCCTCTGCAGCCACCAGCACGCCAAGGGCCGGGCCCAGCACACGGGCACAGAGAGGAACAACAGCCACGGCTGTGACCAACACAACAGCCACCCATGCAGGGACACAAACAGCCCCCACATCCCCTGCCAGAACAGTGAGACCCCCCTCTGCCATCCCCACAGGCACCTACACCCTCTCCGAGGGGAACAGGACCTGTGTCAAAGCCGTCATGGGCCTGCAGCTGATGGCTCGGAACACACAACAGGTGAGGTGGAAGCTGAGCTCTGTAGGGACTCTATTCATTAGCTGGAGTTTATTCTTCCTCTTTCCAAGCCATTTTCAGAATTAGCTTCTATGA
This sequence comes from Dicaeum eximium, assembly GCA_013396995.1. Lineage (NCBI taxonomy): Eukaryota > Metazoa > Chordata > Aves > Passeriformes > Dicaeidae > Dicaeum > Dicaeum eximium. Next base: position 1,130,904 of record VWZP01008069.1, on the reverse strand, counting down.
TCAAAAATAAGTGGTTTGCTGCCAGTCTGAGGCCCCTCATGTGCCACAGCATCCTAGCTGCTGTATTTGGCCTGTGTGATGATGGTGCCAAGGGGACATAAAGGTGTTTTCTCACTTCAGCGATATTTGTGTGGGAGCAATGCGGGGCAGGGGATCAGCCTGCAGGATTATTTGTGCTTCCTGCTTGAGCCATCCCTGTTACAAATACAAATACTCATGTTTGATGTCTGAATATTTCTAACATAGGATGAGTGTGTAATGTTGGTAAAGGTAATTTTCATCCCTTGTCCTGGCAGAAGCCAGGAAGGGAGCAGGATTCCCAACCTCACCAGACCATAGTGAGATGTTGATAATAATATAAGGTGCTCCCTCTTTGTAAATTATCACTTGTACTCACCTGACCCTGTCTGAATCATATCAGTTCACTGAATTAACAGAAACCTAATATTTTCTGCCAGCTTAATGCACTGAAACAGCTCAGTGATATCTCAGACAACTGCCAGTGCTGGTTTATGAGTGGGGAATGACCCTGGCAGACAGCAGTTGATCTGCCATCATCGCTGGCTTGTTAATACAGCCATGCAGAGCCTGTCTGGGGGCAAAAAAGGGCAAACCTCTGCATGTTTTAAGGTTATTAAATCTCTGCATGTTTGCTTTTAAGTTCCCCCCTTCTCTTCATCAGCAGCCCTGCAATGTCTCTTCTCTCTACAGGAGCCGATGGAATATGTGACTGTCAACCCCAATGCAACAAAGATATCTGGAAGCTGTGGGAGGGTGCAGTCTGACCTGAACTTAACTTTTAGTGGAGGATTTGTAAACATCACCTTTGTAAAGGTAATTGTTGCATCTAGAAGGAAGGACTGGGAGGTTTAGGACTGGGAAGCAAGAACTTGGGCTGCCTTTGATCCAGCTTGAGCTGTGGTAAAAGGCATTTTATCTATCTCTGTGCTTGTTTTCCATCTGTGTATAAGGCATGGTTACTCCTGCTCTTCTCAAAGGGCTAGAACCATAGAACCAGAGTTTAATTAATTCAGATTGGAAAATACCTCTGGAGGCTGCCTGGTGCAACGTTGTGCTCACAGTACCACTGACTCCAGTGTTAAATCAGGTCTGTTTGAACTTTCAATTTGGAAGTGAAGGATAAACACAGTACTCTGCCATCCTCTGCCAGAAAGTGCCAGAAAGTGCCAGAGAGCAATGTTAAAGCTGCCCATCATGCAACACAAAGTTTAGGAATAGCCAAGCACAATCTGAGTCTCTTTTTTACATAGCTAAAAGTCTCATGGGAGGGAAGGTCAGGTCTGCTGTTTGCATTGGAGTGGTGCAGAGGGAAAGGGTGTGGGACTGGAGTCCCTGTACAGGACAAGTTATGCTGGGAGCTCTGACTCTCACTGTCAAGTTGCCCTCAGCCATTTGCATCCCCTAAAAGCCACCTGGAGTTGTCAAATTCAAAGGACAGCTTGTGCAGCTTTAAGTGCCCAGGAGCCATGACACATCCACAGCTGAAGGAGTCTAATTTCATCTAATTTCTGAGTGGAAAATTCCAAGCAAGTGACCTGCAACAACAAAATTGTAGACAAGTGGCCTTAAAATGCACCACACCAGGGAGACCTATAACCACACACAGAAACTTGGGCAAGATGAGAGATGCTGCTAAAACAGCAGGAAACTAAGCTTTGTGTTTGACATTGTATCTATTAATTCCATGTTCCCACTGGGGCCACATCACATGTAGGTGTAGCTTTAACACAAGCTACCAAGAGTGCTGCAGCTTTTATAGGCACAGGAGAAAATCCCAGAGTGCAGCCATCCTCTTGCTAACTCATGCATTTGCACATTTTGGGAGGCAGCACTATTTACCTGAAAGCTGTAAGGGCTGGGTGATGATGCCAGCAGAGGTGAAACAGAGCTAACACTGTGTATAAAGTCATTAATGGGCAGGGAGGAATGGGCAGGAGCAGGGGTTGGATCCCATCAAACTCTTGCAGGTGTAATGAACATCAAGGCCACATCCTGAGACGCTGAGAGCTGAGAGCTGCATCTGGCCATCACTGCCATTAGTGAAGGGCACTAATCTGTGCCCTTCAATTAATCAAGCTAAATATCAGTCTTGTAGACTGGTTCCAAGCTCAAATGAAAGACAATTAAGAAAAGTACAAATGGTTAATCAGTCATTTTCATAGAAAGTCCAAGGGGGAACAGCAAATTATACCCCACATGTCATTAATTCTTAAGAGAAAATATTTCTATTAGTAGTCATCTTTATTTTAGCTCATGGCAAAAAGTTTTTTAAGACCTACAGAGGAAAAGTAAGTAAAAAATGAAGGAGCTCTTTCAAAACAAAGGATCAGTTCAGACTGTGAGTGTTTGCTTTAAATGTGTGCTTCCTGCAACAAGAGGAGCATTTTTGGTGTTAGAAGAATCCTTAGAGAAGGGCTGGGGATTCAAGCACCCACAAAAGCCCCCAGGTTGAAGCAATGCTAAGGAGAGTGATGTGAACCTTTAGGAGGTGCTTGACCTGCCTTGCCCTGAAAAAGGTGGTTTTTGGCACAGCATTAGACAATGCACCCTCCACTTAAAGATAAGCCTCAAGAGCATAGCAGGGCTCAGCTTGGACTGCTTTGAAATTTAAGTTAATAAGAAAACAGTTTGCTGCTGGCTTTTTGTGTTTGGTCCCCACAGCCTCTCTCAGTGCTTTGAAGCAGGAGAGCTCCAGCAGTGGCACTTGTGGCTGTCCCTGGTGGGAGAGGAGCTGGCTCAGGCCTGGGGCTGGGGTGGCAGAGGAGAGGGGCTGGTTCAGTGCTCGCCACTCCAGCAGCCTCTGAGAAGGGCTTGAAAAAAGGAAGTTGTGTAACCAACCCACAAGATGTGAAGTAGGAGCAGGTGTTTTCCCCAAGCAAAGTTTTTAACTGTGGCCAAACAGAACAAAGCACTGCTATGACCACCAAAATGGTCATATTTATGTCTTTAAGTTGGAATGGTGCTGAGAACCTCTTCTCTGGTGTATTTCTTTCTTCAATTTTCCCACTCCATCCTACAAGTGCACAGGAGACATTCATGTCTACTGGCATTTATCCACCAGCTGCACTCAGCAGTCCCTGTGGGCTCAGAGCAGGAATTACACTGGGCAGCAGGGCTGCTGCATGAGGCATCACATTTTACTCCAACACTGCTACCAGAGAGAAGCTCCCAGGGCTGTAACACTCCAGGGGAGAGCAGTGTCCAGGCTGCACCAGAGTTTCTGGGCACATGAGGGCAGAACACCTGGGTGGAAATTTTTGTTGTGTGCTGTTATCCCAGGTGCTTTCCATGTCAGCAGTCTTCCTACTTTTGGTTATCACAAGTATCTCACGAGTGCCCAGCTTGAGCAGTTTGTGTAAAATGACACCTGCATGGTCCCATTTCATTGAACTGAACTGAACTGGTGATGCAGCTGAGATTCAGAAAATAAAAATACATCCAAGAGAGTTGGTTCTTGGGTCTCAAAGGTGATGCTTTACTTTTCCCAGAGTGTTTCTTTGGGAAATTCCTTATGAGCATTTTGCTAAGGTAAACTGTGTTTCTTTTCCCTGCAAATATGAGTATGTATTATGAATAAAGATACCTCTTCTTTTGCAGCAAGCTCCAAGTTACTCTGTTACTAAAATTGAGAGCAGAATACAGTTATCTTCTGAAGGTCAGTGATTTTAACCTGTCTTAATTTCATTTCAAACTGTTCTGGGTGTGGGATAAGCTTTCAGATCTTTATAACACTGGATTTTGCAAATATGTGTTTTATCAAACTTTCAATGTGTCATTTACCTAAATCTTATGGTATAAAAGTGGAAGAGAAGGGGCCTGGCTGCAGTTATGTCACTATTATTACATTTTCTTTTTGATCTCAAAAGCTTTTCCAGCCTCACTCTTTCAGAATAGAGATTACTTCAAACCTTGCCTGCTCCTGTGAGAATTCCAACCCCCTCCTACAGACTCAGTTTGTTAAAATGTGATTTGAAGAAGCACCTGAAATTTCAGCTACTTTTTCAGACCTAAGCTCAGCTGAGTTGCCCACTGATAGTTAAAGCACTCATTTAAACATGTAAGAAGAATAAGTGATAGTTTATGGAGAAAATGTCTGTGCTTTAGTCACCTCTGGGACCATTTTACCTCAGGAAATATTTGTTCCAATGGAATCAGTGTGGATTCTCATCTGTCTCTCTCTGGCCTCCAGGTATGTTTTACTATGCAGCCCTAAATGAGAAGCTGTTCACAACAAAGCTGGGGAATTCCTTTAAGTGTGCCAGCAGGCAAACCTTCTCCTTGGAGAGGAACTTCCAGATCCTCTTTGTTCATATGCAGCTGCAGGCATTTGACATTGTGGGTAACCAGTTTGGAAAAGGTGAGTAGGAGGATACTTTCCCACCTTCCCAGATCTACATGTCAGCACTCTGGTGGCCTGGTGGATGTAATCTACTAAATTGTACCCATACACATCCCACTGTTGTTTTCTGAACCTTTCCTGAGTAATTTCCAACACAGTGCTAATACCTATGGAGGACACAAAAATATCTTTCCCTCCTGCATTCAGTTCCTTCTGTTTCACCTTCTCATTAAAAATGTTCAGCTCTACAGCCACAATTTTCTTCTTCTTCCATTTTCTCCTGGGACAAGCAGAGGTGTGTTCACCACCAGTGCACTGCCCAAACCCCAACATGCAAAGTTCATTTCCAGGTCATTGTTCTCAATATAGCCAGACTTTAGCTATTTTTAAAAGCTCCCGATACTCACGTTGTCCCACAGCTGCAGCAGTGAAACTGCCAGCTAATAAGGGATATTTGTGAATGCAGGATGATATTTTCAGAGCAACTGTGTCTAGACATGATGAAGTGTGCTCCTGAGGAGGAGCACAGCTGGCCAACTCCCAGCTTCAGAATTAAACATGATGCTCATCTCTTCAGTTTGTCTTTTCCTGGAGAAGTGCCACAAAGTGGCAGTCAGGTATCTCAGTAAAAGACAAAGACCAGAGAGGGGGACTCGGTGGGACCTTGTAGTCTCTTTCAAGTCATCCATATTCTCATTTCTGTGGCTTCCTCTCAGGGCATTTCCATACAAGAACTCAGGTGCACAGAGGGACTGACCAGCTCTCCAGCCCTTCAGATGCAGCAATAAAACATCTTCTCTTCTGCCACTTGCCTTTCTTAAAAATATTGCCCCTGTATTCTTCATTTTACTTTAGATGTCTTTTGACTCACTTTGGCTCTCTTTGACCATTTCTTCTTCTGTTAGGTCACCATTTTGGTTACCTTTTCCATTCTAAAAGGAATATAATGGGAATCAACATTTGGGGCTTTTTAAAGACATGGTCCTTCTCCACACTGAGAATCCCATCTATGCTCTCATTCTGTGGAGAATTTTTTCATGGGATAACAATGAGCTGGAAGAACTCATGGGATCCCATCTGGTCCCTGCATTCCCATTCAAATGTGTGCAATGAATGACCTTAGTTAGGGGATTAGGTGTGGTCTCACCTCTAAGAGAGACTCAGCTGAGAGGATTCTCTGTTTCTTCTCTCTCCCTCCAGCCAGACTAATCTCTGCTAGTCAATACCATATACAAATTTAAATTAGTTTTGCTCTTAATCAGAGAACTGAGAAAGCAGCTCCCACTTCTGAAATAATTCCCCTGTGGCTATAAAAGACTCATGAAACTGTTGTGTATTGGCTGCATATGCAGATTCTGAAAGAGAAAATCCCCAGTGAAGGAATGACTAAACACATCACCAGCTTCCTCCCCTCGGGTGTCTCAAGACTGATAGTTTCATTTCTGTTGCTCCTGATTTGCTTATCTTTAAATGGGGAAGAAAAAGAAAACATTAATGGTCACTGATTTCAAGTTCCTTACAATTTTGTACAGATTACAGCAGTGTTATATCAACAGCTTGATTTGTTTGAGTCTGGAAATCTGTAAAAGGCCTTCTGTACATTTTTTCAGTGTATCAGAAACAATTCCTAGAGTTCATAGAGTTCATTCCTTCATTCCCAATGTTTCATCAAAGCAAAATGGCCAATTCAAACATCTCTGTTTTTTACAACACTTAGATGCAAATACTTTTCAGCTAATTTAACTGCAGGTTACATTAACCAGACATAAGACACTGACTTATCAAGGATCCCTGCTGCAGTAGTGATGTGCTGGACTACGGGCTTCTGTCTCTGGCCTGATCCTCTTCACTGGGAAGAAGCAATCAGATGTCACACAGGAGCACTTTTGACCATGCAGAATGTCTTGCCCTTTATTTTCAGGCTGGCACTTTGTATTGTGATGGTCCTATCTGCTTTTGGGAAGAAAGCCCCTGCTGTGTGTGTGCTGAGTGGTGAAACAACTCCTGCAGATATGAGGGAGAAGAGCCACTCTCTAGGGAAGCACAGAGCTACTGCAGAAGGGGGAAGGATTGTTTTCTTGAGATAAGGCACACCACAGACAAAAAGTGTAGTAAGTACAGCTCAGGAAAAAGAAAGAAAAAACAAAAGAAAGCAAGGGTTTGAGAACTTCTGGCTTGGATTTGCCAATGGGATACTGGATTTACTGGAATACAGATGTACAGTTTAGGAGTATGGTGTTCTGCTATAATATTCTCTGATCTACTTTTCCTTTCAGAAGAAGAATGTTTTCCTGATAGAAACAGCAAAGCAGCTCCCATTGCAGTGTGCCTGAGTATCCTGGGATTGTTTGTCATTGTGTTTGCCACCTTCCTGATCTCCAGGAGGAAGCCACATAGAGGATATGAACGCATCTGAGGTGCCCTTGTGCTTCCAAATGTGTGCAACAAGCAGAGAAGTCACAGGAGTTTTTGCTTCTGCCCCTTCAGGGCAATCTCCCTGCTCTGAAGCCACATTTTTAAGTGAGATGACACCATGTGTTTATAGCTAATGAATGTTTCTGGAAGGAGTTTCTTTAAGGTGGGAAGGAGAGCACTCACACCTTCTACTTTAGGCTATTCTTAGCATCTAATTTAGATGTAGTCCAAAATGAGGAGCCTAAATTCTCTGTTATCAACAAAGGAGGTCATTCAGATCACCTAAGCCAGATTCCTAAAAATAGCTTAAAGCAAGCAGTATCACTATCCCCCAGAAAATCCATCAGGTTTATTAGTGATGGTGTTTAGATTTATCAAAAGATGTAAGTCTGACCTCCAGGTGAATAAACCAGAGGCCCACAGCTACAGACAGCCCTGCTGAGAGCTCACTGAAAGCTTTTCTCAGAACATGGTGTGTGCCAAAATCTCAGGGGAAATGTCAGTGTGGGTCCACTCACAAGCAAGTTCTCCCCAGTCCTACACAGAGTTACACTTCCTAAGCTTCTGGGGTTCCCCACTAAGCCCTTTGCAAAGACACAGTGGTAATTGTGACTCTTAACCTGGAGCTTAATATATTCCTGTTCCTGTGAGAGCTCAGGAATCCCCCACATACTGTTCAGACATGGACTTGTCCCAGTGACCACACTGAGCACAGGAAATGTCCTCTGCTGGGGCAACAGGGTGGTCTCTTGATCCAGGAATTGCCACACTCACTGGAAATGCCTGGGATTAAGTGACCACCACTGGGGCATCTGCACAAGGTCCATGAGAAATGGAAATCCACTAATGCTGTATGGGCAAGGCTTCAGTGGGAAGTAAAAGCTTGCACAGGCCTTGGACAAACTCTGCCTAAAAGTGAGTGTTCTCCAGTGTGCTCGCTGCTGAGCAGCTGGATTTTCATATGGAAATAATTTGGAGTTGCTTTAAAGCACACTGATACATTCTGTAGTCTATTTCCTGCTAAATCAATGATGAAGGCATGAGAATAGTAATTGCTTTTGAGATTTAAGTCCAGCTCATGTTTTTTATTGTAACAAGGAAAAGCTCCTTGTCACAAAAGATTTACATGTGCAGAAATGTGTACATACACACACATACACATGTGCAAATGCCACACAATCTGCTCACTGAAGCAAATGACATCAAGATGATAAGAAATTATGTACAAAAACATTTGCAAAAGAGAAAATAAAATTCAATAAGAGCACTTTCTTCAAGGAGCTAGGCTAATGGCTTAAATTTTACTAATAGAAGTTTGGCCTGGAAAAGGACTGTGGAATGGCACTCATTAAACAAAAGAAAGACTGAAGTCATAGGCAAAAATGCCTTGACAGTTTAATCTGTATCTAAACAAAATGGAAATGCTGGGAGTTAATTTAATTTCTATGAATAATGGCCCAAATCCTGCGCAGTTATTAATGGTGATGAAACCTCAGTGGATAAAATTGATGGTTATGTCTTGTCAGATATTCCCTTAAGTATTTTAAAAGTAATTTTGATATTTTACTAGTATTTCACCATTGCAAGTTTACTCATGTAAATTAAGAAAGAAAATAAATTCTTCCATTCTATGAATTAATTAGAGATGTTGGAAGCATCAGGATGCAAAGCAGGAAACATGGCCATACTGCTCTATAATCAGTATAATATGTAGCTGTGGAAGTAATTAACATTCTCTAGAAATGTTCCCTTTGAGTCTGAATGAACCAATAAATAAGAAAGATAAAGACAAGTTTGAAGCGCTTTTACACTTGGAGAAACATCAGAACCAGCTGTGAGCACAGGAACAGCTGAATACATTTATAAGGTAAACTAGCACAAGAAATAGGATACCAAACTTTCAAGCCTTGAATACAGACACCATGATTTGGACTGTATTCCATTGAGTACTCAAATTAAAATGTAAGTATTTTAATTATTCTTTTGCAAAGGGCTCCAGCACTGTTCATAATGCTTAGTGAGCTTTATTGAGCTCATTTTCCCTTCCTCCTTCCCCCCTTAGCAGACAAGCAGCCACTGGATCAGACCTTGGGCCTGATAAGATCCCTCTAATTCTCAGGGTTACTTAATACTATGGATCTGCTGTTTAGAAAGCAGATTTTTACACTCAGTTAAAGCATTTGCCTTTTTTTAAAAACATGAGATGTCTGGGAGGAAAGGTAAATGGATGAAGAGCTTCCATTTGAAAATGAGCCTGTGCCTGCAGTAGGGATGTCACTGTCCCCATCTGTTGCATGTGGACATTTTAGCAAAAGCTGCCTGAAAAGCTCAGCACACAGTCTGGTCCTAAGCTGTTCTGCCCAGAATCAATAGACATCTTTCCCTTGTCAAAGCTGAGTCCCATTTTTTATGTTCTTTGGATTGGTGGATTGTGTGATCTGTGTTACTTCTACTGACATGGATATAGCATTTGCTTGTTCTGTTATGAAAAATTGCTTTAGGTTAATATTCAGTCTTTTAAAAAAGTCTGATATCAGCATGAGGACAGAAAAGAGTTACTAATGACTGCTAATTCTGTGGTTAATATTGTGACACCTGGCATTTTTACTAGTGATGCATGAATAATGCTTTTTCACATAGTTTTTTTTTTCTTTCTACAGTGTATCAACATGTTGGTATTGAACAATGTTTGGATTCAGATTTACTTGATTTGTTCTTATGCTTTTTCTTGCTATTTTTATGAAGCTGCATTCTGCCATTTGTACATGAATGATACTCTGGGCTTACTCGCTGGTGAAGTGCACGTGGTGCAAACCAATGAAACAATTGGATGCTCCCAGGAAATGCTGCCAACATGCAGCAAAATTAATCCAATGGAGTTAGTGCTTTACAGCAGTAGAGTATCCATTGGAGAAATCCTTACTGCATCAGGAGATCCCAGCCTCGAAGCACAACCTTTCTCCCAGCTGTGGCCCAGCCTGCATCCTGTCACCTCCATCCCTGATCCCAAAACTCAACCAGCCTGCAGCAGGGATGTGTCACCATAGCAGGGAGTGTTGCCTCTCCAAATTTAATGCTGAATTAGAATCAGACAGCCCAGCTGCTCCCTGAGCTGCCATGTGCAGCTCAAAAGCTGATGCACAGCTGATGCTGTGTTTATTTTCTGCCAGAATGTAGCAATATGTTTAGCTGGTACTTTTTATCTAACTGAGTGGCTTTGAAGTCTCCCTCCCACTGGGAAGACTCTATAGGGGTAATTTGTCTCAGTGTTGCTGGACTTGCTCTTTTAAACATCTCATCTGAGGAAACACCTTGAGCAAGAAGTCCCTAAGAGAACATCATACAAAAGGAGGATATTTGCTTGCACACGAGGTGGGCCACAATGGCCATACTGTGGGGCAGCAGGGCAGTTTTGTCTGCTATGGGAGGAGACAAGGCTGCAGCTGGGTCCCAGAGTGACTCTGCAGCCCCAGCTCACTTCTTCCCCCAGCTGCAGACTCAGACCAACCCAGCCCTGACCCAGAAGGTGCTGATCAGGGTGATGTGATGTGGTGATGATATGGTGCATTGATGATGTGATGCATCCACCAGGGTAGCAGAGATTAACTTCTGTGCAAGCATGTGCTGCTCAGGAGGCCGTGGGGCCATCACAGGGGCTAGGAGGTGAGCACAGCCCCACATCCCAAAGGCTCCCTGGTGCTCTGCTGCAGCTCCCATGCCAGAGCATCCCCTGTGGTCTCTGCACACCCAAGACAGGATGAGGGCATCCCAGAAGCACAATGATGTTACACTTAGACAAGTCACTGAGGAGTTTAAAACCAAGGTTTAATTTCTTTTACTCCTTTTTGTTCTCTGATGGACAAGTGCAAATTACGAAACAGATGTTAATTCAGTTGAAAGAAGAAGGGAGACTAGATTGGCATCTTGAGTATCTGAACATGGCTTGGGTGATCACTTCTAGCTTGCTATAATGTACGGCTGATAAAAATAACTTGCTATGAGAAGTAAGATATGCTCTTTGTTTTTCTATTATTGGTGTTTCCATAATAAAGGCTGTATTTAATCATGAGAGTGTGCACTGCTGTGTGATGATTTTATCTCTGGAATGGCTGAGTGAATTTCACATGTTGTGCTCTTCATGAAGCATGCCATGGACTGCAGGAAAGCAGAAGACGTGGTAAAGATGGGGGAGAAAAAAACAATCTCTCTGCTACGAGCAGCTGATTGAGGAACTTGGCTGTGGGAGAAGTGTCAGTGAGGGCAGCAGTGAGGCTGTAACTTCCCTCAGGGATAAAATACCAGAAATATGCTTCACTTCATTTCTGGTGTCAGTGCACATCCTTACCTGATGGATAATTTAATGTCACAAGGTGAAAACTTTGCAAGCCCCTTGATTTGTCCTTCAGAAGAAAAGCAGGGCTGCCTGGAGAGCAGGGGCAGTTTGCCCTGCCCTTTGGCACTTGCTTGGCCTGGGACAATGTTAAATTTGGCGCCAGGATTGCATCTATTTAGTGGGCAAGATTCCTCACTTGTTCATGTTTTAGAAGCTGGGCTGGTAAATACACACTTGTGTGTGTGAAGTAGGCCCTCAAAGGCTGCTGGTGTTTCAAAATTCTTTCTTGACAAGGTTTAGGTGGGGCCATCACAGGGGTCAACTATTTTACTTAAAGGCAAAAAGTCCCCATCTATGAGTCACACCCTGGACTGTCCCAGAGGCACAAAGGTTTGGACTTCACTGAAGAAATCTTTGCATCAGAATATTTAGAAGAAAAAAGGAGGTGCACTTTTAAAGCATCAATTTGAGCAAAATCACAAGCGTGAGAAGAGAAAGATTTCTATGGAGTTAACCCTTTGTGACTAAGGTGACAAGACTTGGACACTAAACTTTATTTCTGACATCCTCACAAAGGGCTGTGGCCATTGCACACCAACAAGGCAGGGGAATGTGGGTCTGAAGTTTATCTGCCACAGCCACGCAACACTGCTGGGCTTTCATCGGCATCTGGGCTTTTCCCGCTAGCCACAAAATGTCACAAAACATAGATTTCTCTTTTTCTGTGAGTCTTATTGCCTATGGAATTGCTAGATCCCAAGTACTTTATTGAATTATAAACTAATTGACTCAGATTCTTACTTAGCTCTTTCTTCACAATTGTAGGTAGGAGCAGGTTGCATTTCTAACATTGAGAACCAAAATAAATGGCTGTTGGGAAAAAGGAAGGTGTTCAATCTGAGTCAGAATGTCTGTTTATTAGAGACACAGATCTTGGTTTTGAACCTCAGTTTTACTGAGGCTTTCCTATATCACAAAAATGTTTGAAGACTATGAATCATGAGTCCAGCCAATGTTTAACCTCATTTTACCAAGGAATGGCTTTTTTGTCATCAGGTCAAGGAAAATTAATTCATATTTCAAATTACATTTTTCACTACTTTCTCATGGAAGAAATTGTTATAAGAAAACTACTCAAATTATTAATCAAAGCAGCTTTCAAAATATGCCCAGTTTCCACAATAAAATTTAAAAAAAAAGGTTGCCAACCCAATCTATCCACTACATCAGTAGGTTCACCTGAGTGCTTCTGACTATGGATGTGCACATCGAACATATTAATGGTGTCACTGAGGAAATTATTATTTCTGCATTTAAGCTTTATTACACTGCACTTTCAAACATCTGTGTGTACAGTCTGGTGATCCCGCTTGACTTTGCAAGCCCTAAAAGCCCTGCTGGCAGGATGCCTCCACCAAGAGCAGATTTGCAATATAAATGAGTTTGCCACTTCCATTAGTTCTATTGCTAAAAACATCAACTCCTCTGCCATCTCTGATTTATGTCTGTAGATCGATGTCTGTAAAATCTGTAGATAGGTGTCTGTTAAATATCTGTAGCTCTCCCCAATGTCCAACAGCTAAACTACATAAAATGCTCCCATCTTGTGTTTAGAGACAAATTAAACATGAGCATTTAAAAATCTGGATTATAAATGGCAAAAATAGGATCTACACTGTCAGCATCTTATGTTGAAGATTGGAGTGAATGGGTTATGGAAAAGCACACGTGTCAGTTAATAATTAGTTTTCAAAACCTCATTCTTAGAGCAAGTGCTGGTCCCTCTGGCAGTCAGGTCCAAGGGATGATTTCCCCAAGCTGATCTGGTGTCTGTTTAACCTACTTGAACCATCCAGTCACTGGTGTGAGGGGTCACCACGCCGAAGTAAAAAGAGCAAGTGGAGCAAGCAGAGATCGCCTGCATACCGAAGATGCTCTTCATGTAAGAAACTGTTAATGCTTCAGAGTATGGAGAACACTTCAAACATTAAACAGTGCCACTACTGCGATTGATAGCTTGTGTGTTCCTGTTGTGAAAAAGCTGCTTTACTATTTGTAAACAACAACTGGAAGTACTTACTTCGACTGTGCTGGGGCTGGGCAGGTTTAGCAAGGCCCTGCACTGGGATGGGTTGGGCCTTAAACTGATAGGTATTGGTAAGAAATTCTTCCCTGCGAGGGTGGGGAGGCCCTGGCACAGGCTGCCAGAGCAGCTGTGGATGCCCCATCCCTGAAGTATCCAAAGCCAGGCTGGATGGGGTTGGCAGGAACCTGGGCTATTGGAAGATATCCCTGCTCAAGGGACAGTAGTGTAATGTGATCAGCTTTAAGCTCCCTTCCAACCCAAATCTTTCGCGGCTCTGTGACTTGCGAAGCTCCAAAGCCTGAGGCGGAACGGATCCTGACGGCTTTCTGATCCCGCCGCTCTGTGACCTCCTCCGCCTGCCCGAAGCGGTTTTGATGGCGGATGTGGGGAGGTTGCGTTATCCAAGGATGCCCACGCCCCTCCCAACAACCCTCACCTTCATGGATCGCTGTCCTATTGAAACCCCGGATGTCATTCCTGCAGGAGCACGCTCGGCTGAGTCCGTGCACCCATAGGGCTCACAACCCTTTAGCGACACGCATCGTTTCACATTTAAATTGAATTTATTCAATCTGCCCTCTCAGCGCCGTTTCTCGGCGCCACCCATCCCCGCCCCCACAGCCNCAGCCGCGGGTGCGGGCCGGGGGCGGCCCGAGGTGCCGGGGGGAGCTGCCCACAGCGAGCCCGGAGCCCGCTGCCCGGGCAGGAGGGGCAGGGGCTCTGCGGGATGTGTGCCCCGCACACGGGAAGGCCGCGCTGCTCTGTGGGAACGAAGAGCCAGCAAAGCCTCTTGGGCTTTAGGGAATCGCTGTGGCAGCTGCCGCGGGTCCCATGAAGCTGCCCTGGCCCGCAGGCTGTGCTCTGAGAGGGTGACCATGAGCTGTGTGTTCAGTGTTTAGGACATGCACCAATTCTTCCTCCCGTTGTTACAACCGAGCTCTGCTTGTGTGGTGCCGAGCACGTCCCGTGTCTTTTTGTCCGATAACGCTTAAAGAATGCTGGACTTGATCCAAAATTCCGACGTTGTTTTACATGCTAATTAAAACAGTTCGGGAGTTTGCTTTCACAGTTCTGGCCAGTCACTTCGCTGGCGTTATCTCATCTAGTTAGCATCTGAAGTTTAACTTTACATTTCTAAAAGTCTCCATAGCTCACTCTTTCACATTCTTTTCTCTTGCACCTTTGCTCTACAAAAGCAGCTCCTGTTGCCTTTTTAAGCTTTTTTATTTTATGGTTGCTCACCTCTTCTTTCCCAAATACTTCATGAGTTGGCCTCTCTGTAATAAATAAACGCGAGTTTGCTGTTCTGTCCACCAAAAAGAGTTTTTTTGTTTTAAGAAAACTCCTTGCTTATTTCTGTTTGAATGCTACTAAAAAAGCAAGGGGACAATTTTAATTGTGTCCAAATAAAAGTACTTACGGAGAGATCTGTGAAATTTGAGCAACTTCCTTTGTTGTGCCTGAATATGTTCTGTGTAAATAGATGTATCAGAAGTTTTAGTGCTGTCCTTCTCTCACCTGAAAATAGAAGTAGCTCAGTTGCCACTTTTCACATGCACTTGTAACACTTGTGTCCCTTTTTAATTGCACAGGCAATGGAACCAAGTACGAATATTTGTGAAATGGGCCTCAACGATAAGTATGAAATTTCACTTCTTTAGCTACTAGCTTAAATTGCTATCCAGTATGGATGGTTTTAGCATATTAGTTGCTGAAAGACTGTAGGGTTTTTTGATAAATATTCAGTATCTTCACAGTTTTTGAAAACAAGAACCTGTAGCTAATCTAACAGAAATCATCTGTAGCTAATCTCACAGAAAATGTGGGTTTTTTAGGGTTAAGATATATTTCTTGAATTCTAAAAAAGAAAAAAGAGGCTTAAGCATACTTCTGCATAAGGACTCTGAGTTAAAAATTCAAAGCTTGGAAATGCTTTTGGGTGAAACATGGTTTTTTCATTATTGAAGGAATGCATAAACTTTATAAATAATGTAAAAGAAACCAGAATTTTAAAATTACTTTGTTTCCAGGAATGTTTTTGTGGCTTGGTTTGTTACTGTGCTTTATCCTTTCAAACAGGAGGTCACAGCATAGGGAAGATCCTTATTGCAAACCGAGGAGAAATCGCCTGCAGGGTGATGCGAACAGCCAAGAAAATGGGGGTGAAGTCTGTGGCAGTTTATAGTGAAGCAGACAGGAATTCCATGCACGTAGCAATGGTGAAGTATATTCATTAAATTTGTGGCTGATGTTCATTCATAACAGTATTTTTCATTGATAAGTTCCATGTGTAAAGCAGATTTGGGTGCTGATGCAAAGTTGATTTTCACTTCTGTAGACCTACTGCCAAGTTTTTCTTGAATGGATGGAACCTGACAGCTTTACAGAAAGTGCATTCAAGTTTGGCTCTCTGACTCTGGACAGCCAGGAGTTAGAGAATGGACTGTGATTTTGGGGAAAAAGTCAGAATTTGTTTCACCCAGTTGAGCATCTCCATGAGGAAGGCAGTGATTTAAACTGCAGTTGGATAAGTGATAAGAGGATAAGTGATATAATGAGCTCAGAAACTCATTTAAATTTGCTAGGTAACAGTCTCTGTTGTATGTATTTTTTTGTAAAACAGGCAGATGAAGCCTATTGCATTGGTCCACCACCTTCACAGCAGAGTTACTTGGCCATGGAGAAAATACTGCAGGTGGCCAAGATTTCAGCAGCACAGGTAAGGAGATCAGGGCCTTACATTTTCTGTTACTTACATGTCTTTAGTTCTTTATTTTTGCTCATCTTTCTTTTCCTTAATGATCTATGAAGTCTCTGAGTTTTCTAAGCTAAACTCACTCAAAAAACCAGGCTGATAACATTATTCTGTTTTAGGCTATTCATCCGGGTTATGGTTTCCTCTCAGAAAACACAGAGTTTGCAGAGCTGTGTAAGCAACAGGGAATCATCTTCATAGGTCCTCCTTCAGCTGCTATCAGAGATATGGGTATTAAAAGGTATCTGTTTCTGATCTGTTACTTGGTTATGCAGTTTACACCTTGGCAAAGCTGATTTTATTAACAAATGACCAGTTGCTCTGTAATTGTTTTATTCTGTCAATTTGCAATGTATTTTTACTGTTTTCTTCAAAGGAATAAACTCCCGGTTTTATAGATTCCTTTAGAGATATAAATGGTCAAGATTGTTTAGTTATTGGGATTTTAGTAATTAAATGAGTAATGATTCTACTTGTCCAGAATTGAAGCATTGCAGTGTTATATAGGTAAAGATTCAGCAGTCAGATTGGATGGGTCAAAAGAGCAGTGGAAAAGCAGCAGCAAATCATCAGGGTTATTGTGGCTCATGTAAAATGATAAGTTTAGTTCATCACAGAGGATCTTATTCTTAGGTACTTAGATCAAAGAAAGACTTTTAAGGTTTGAAGTATAAATCAAGAATATGGAAATGAAGTTATTACTGACACGGGAACTGTATAACAGTAGTAAGAGAGAATTAACTTTTTTATCACCTCATAATGTGAGAGTGAATTGCCTCAGTAATTTGACAAGCTTTGCATGCATTTTGGAAATTACAGTTGTTATACTCGAGTGTTTTATGTGTGGTGTGAATGTAGCCTGTGTAATTAAAAGTTTTGACTTTGTACAACTTTAACTATTGTAGGATACAGTGTTTTAATTTGAAAATGTTAGATTTTGGCATCTATAATGTGGAAAAACCTATCAAACTAAAGTGTAATCCTGCTAGGAGAAACAGAAATATTTGTTTGAAGTGTGTGCTGAATTACAGTCTAATGCTGTGTAACCCACCTATGCAAGTAGTCCTGTTGAGGTCTACTGTGGAACTATTTTCATAGAGAGAATAAACAGTGGGACATTAGACAGGTTGGAGCTTAAAGTAAGAAAAAAAATATTGTTATCATTCTAAATATAAAACTGTTCTGTCAAAGCACTTCCAAAGCTATAATGTCTGCTGCTGGCGTTCCTGTTGTTGAAGGTTATCATGGAGAAGATCAGTCTGATGAGTGTCTAAAGGAACATGCCAGGAGAATTGGATACCCTATAATGATTAAAGCTGTCCGTGGGGGTGGAGGAAAGGTAAGGAACTCATCTGTTCATCATGTAAAGTTCATGCTGTAAAGTTACCATGTCGCAGGATCAGTAACTCAGTATTCCAACAGAAAACAAAAGCTGGAAAAGTACTTTTTGTTAAAATTTATTATTATTATATTATATATTATTATTCACTATGAAATCTCATTTCCCTTTGATATGCAGAAGATAAGTACCTGGAATAAACTGGAAGAGTTTTGTTTATTTCAGTGGATCTCCAGTAATTCACATAAGCAGAAAAGTTGTTCTGTGGATTTGTGCAAAATGAGATGACTTGAAATTGTTACTCTGTGATAGCTTCTGTGACTTCTTTTGCTAAGTTTTAAATGTTATTTGTTATTAGAAATACCATCTTGTTTCTAGATACTTTTTAATGAGTGGTGAACTCCCAGTCTAAATCAGATTTTGCTCTGAAATAAATAAGAATTACATATAGAAAGTTTCAGTTATTTCCAAAATAACTAGATTTATTTTGTAAAAAAATAAGTTTTTCTCTGCCAACCTTGGAAAATTTCTGTAATACTTGAGGACAAAATTGAATTTTGTGCTCACTCATGTCAATGGAATGATAATATCTATTTTTTACACTTCTTATGGCACTTTCAGTAGGACTTAGTAGGATTTTCTTACTGGAAGCTGATACACAATTGTACTAAAGTTTATGAAAGAAAGAAAAATGTTATTTTTAAGCTAATTTCTCACTTTGTGTGTGCAACAAGGTTTTTCATTGTGTGCCGTATTTTTAGATATTTAGATAAGTTTTTTTCTTGTATTTTAGGGCATGAGGATTGCTCATTCAGAGAAGGAGTTTCTGGACCAACTAGAATCAGCACGGAGAGAAGCAAAGAAGTCTTTTAATGATGATGCAATGCTGATTGAGAAATTTGTAGATAATCCAAGGTAAGAAATAGGTGTTTCAATATAAACACTGTAATGTTTGTTCTGCTGTTAAATAAACATAAGTAGCTTAGTTGTAGGATTAAAATCGGTTTTGTATATCTGATTTGCACTATGAAAGTTGTTAATTTGGTCAAAATTGTTTGTACTTTATTGAATTTCTTGTAGTGGCTTTGTTTTGAGTGACAGGAATTAAAATGCTACTGCTTGGGAGATGTGGCAGTGAGTGAGCTTTCTAAAATTTCTTTGCATCTAGGGTAAAGACCACTCTATAGTATTTAAACTATAGACCTTCATCAGGCTGTGATGGTGTTTCTGCTGCCCTCAGGTGTCCTAAACCAGTTATTTAATCTTCCTCTACTTTGGTATTTCAAACAGAAGTGAGAGTCTTTAGCTCATGCCTGGCCTGTGAAATGGAACCAATTTATTTTTTATAAAGAACATCTGACAGAGGTCTCTTTGATACTCTTGTACTTTACATCTGTTTTTTCCTCAAAGCATCACTATAGGGAAAGCATTTATTCCAAAGAAATGGAGGGTCTGCTTATGCTGTCAGGTGGACATGACAAAAAACTCATTGCTGGGGAATTTCTTTTGCCAGCATCAGGGGATTGTCAGAATGGTGATGTATTTTTATTAGTTTTATGCATAGAATAAAGTTCTGCCACCTAATAGTTGTCCTTTGAAATGGTGTTCTGGAGTGAACAATGTTATTCCTGAGCCAGGACTGCTGCTGTCTCTTGTGAATTGCTGCACAGTAAATTATGAGGGAAATAATCATTATCAAATTAATAGTGAAGTGGTTTTACTTTTGTTATAGTAACTAAGAGGTAGCAGCCTTCAGATATGTGTCTTGCTTATCCTACAATCTATGAGATTTCACTGCAGTAGTTGGTATTAGGAATCCTCTTTCATTTAGAAGATTGAGTAAGTCTAAAACAGTAAAATCCTGCATAACAGCAGCCTTGCTTCTACATTTTTGGCATTTATTTAATGGCAGACACGTAAACTTATAAGAAATCCTTCTGAAATGTTGAAGTTTGTTTGGGGCATTAAAATACATGAAAACTTTTATTTTATGGAACAGGCATGTTGAAGTCCAGGTATTTGGTGACCAGCATGGCAATGCAGTGTATTTGTTTGAGAGAGACTGCAGCGTGCAAAGGAGGCATCAGAAAATCATTGAAGAGGCACCAGGGGTGAGCAGAAAATTGTTAATATTTTTTATGAACTGACATTTTTTTGTAGTAATTGCTATCCCCCATTGAATGTATGTAGTGAGTAATAATTTATTTGTAATTCTCAGACCTGTTTTAGTTTTATTGCAGAAGATGTTCTAATTGAGAAAAAACCTACATTCTCTTTTGGAAAATAATTCTCAAAGAAGTATTATGTAGATTTCAAGTATAACATAGGTCAGGGTTTCACTACAGTTGTTAAATACTGTTAAATATTTATGCATACCAGGTTTAATATCACCAAACTTAACAATAGTTTGTAGTATTATTATTATTATTATTATTATTATTATTATTATTATTATTATTATTATTATTATTATTATTATTATTATTATTATTATTATTATTATTATTATTATTATTATTATTATTATTATTTACAGCCAGGAATTAGTCCAGAGGTTCGAAGGAGACTTGGAGAAGCTGCTGTCAAAGCAGCTAAAGCAGTGAATTACGTGGGAGCAGGTAAGTTTAGGGAGGTGCAGCTTTTAACTTAATCAGACTTTTAAGTCTCAAGCAAATGGCACAAATGGCATCTGGTTGTTTTCAAGTATGACACACATCCCTCAAATTTTTGAGGTTTAAGCAAGTAATCCTGTAGTTAATTCTGATGTAATTACAGATTTAAATTAGCATACCTGAGCTCCAGACCAGTGCCAGCTGAAGGATAGAAAGAAAAAATTTCAGGGCAGATAATTTGATCAACTCAACTGTTGTTGGAAAGTGAGCATTATGAATTAGTAAGTTTGAGCTGAGCAATGGGAAAATAATTTATCTTTTAGCATACAAAGGATAATAATATATATGCAAACAGTAAAGTCTTTAAAAGAAAAACACAGCTCACTTTAAAGTCCACATCATTTCTCAGATGAAAAATAACCTCCTAAAATTATTTGTAACTTTGTTTTCTCACTGCTTTCTTTGGATATTTATTAAAAAAAAATACATACCCTATGAATATTCAGAATACTTTCAAACAGTCTTGATGCACTTTTTAAAGTGCTAATGAAATGCAGCTCTTACTATAGAGAATGGCTACTAAACAAAGGTTATGTACAAGGAAATGTAACAATTAAAAATTTCCTTGTAAATGTACAAGCAAACAACCCTCCTGTTTTCAGATCTCAATTTTGTGACCCTTTTAGATTATTTGTATAGAATTTAATGAAATTCAGTGTGTCTGATTTATAAATAATAGTCTTGGCATAGTTGAATTAAGTCTTGGGTGTCTTTTCCATAAATGGAAACCTAAGATGCTCTTAGTTGAAGTGTTCTTTTGTTAAATACCTCAGGAACAGTTGAATTTATTATGGACTCCCAACATAATTTTTACTTCATGGAGATGAATACCAGGCTACAAGTAGAGCACCCAGTTACAGAGATGATCACTGGAACAGATTTGGTGGAGTGGCAGCTCAGGGTGAGTGTTAATTGATTTTACATGTAGAGTTCCTCCTGAGTGCTCTGTGACACTGCGTGTGAGAGGCCAGATGGGTTTCCAGATCCTCATCTCCTGCTCAGCTGTCAGGGTAGAATTTCCTTTGCTCCACAGGAACATCTCACATTGCTGTATTGGATGTAGAGCATTGTGTAGATGCTCTGAATTTCAGCCAGTCCTCTCCCAGCTGTGTAGAGAGAAAACATTTTTAAAGTGTACTTAGAGACATTGCAGCCAATGTGGGAAGTGGGAGGGAATAGGGTCCTGATCTTTCCCTTGCTATGCTGAAAGGTTTCTAAAACTCTAATTGAAATATATCTGTGGCCCAAAAATCATTCCTGCATCAGGCTGTAGGAGGAAAAAAATCTCCACAAAAACCTATATCGGGTGTTATACCAGTATAGCCACATTCTGAAATAAATGTACAGTGGGGTGGACTGGAGCAGGGGATTTCCTCACACACCCAATTTGCAGAGATTATTCACACATTGGAATGATCACAGGAAGTTTTAGGTATTAGGGAACTTGAAATAAAGTTTTGGATAAATCCAGAACTGAGGACAGCAGCTTAAGTAGTGTGAGATTAAGGGTGGGGAAGTATTTAGTGTAATCAGAAAGAAAATTAAAATGGCAAATGCTGATGCAAAAAGAAGGAATATTTGTCTTCCTTATCTGGGCATGGAAATTGAGAATTGAATCCAGAGTTAGAACAGGGATCAAACAACACTGGAAGAAGGAGAGAGAGGAGGTGGACAGGTTCAGTGGTCTTGGCACTGTTTTTCTCCTTGTGCTTTTTAAAATATGCTTCCTAGTTGTTCATGGTTATAAGAAAGATAGTTAATATTTCATATATCAGCACTCCAGAATATTGATCCTGCATTAAATAAAAAACCTGTTGTTTTCAGGTTGCAGCAGGAGAGAAGATTCCTCTAATGCAGGAAGAGATCCTGCTCCAGGGCCATGCATTTGAAGCTAGAATATATGCTGAAGACCCTAATAATAACTTTATGCCAGGAGCTGGGCCACTGTTGCACTTATCCACGCCCCCAGCAGATTGTTTCACCAGGATAGAGACTGGAGTCAGGCAAGGTAAGACTGGAGGCAGAAGAAATAACTAACATCAAGAACTTTCCTTTGTAAGCATTTCCCTCTTTGGCCTAAATAAGTTTGTCTAAAAGAGTGTTGTTATAAAGACAAATCCCTACAGAATTATTCTTCCTTATGATTTTCCATATAATTTTGGTCAATCACTAAATATTTTATTTACTTCTTCTTTACCTGTATCCAAATTAATGTCCACTGGCTCATGGTGGTGATATTCTCCTCACTGTTTAGCAATCCTGCATTCTGATTGCAATAAATAAAATTGACTTTGAGTAATGTTCCCCTATAAAAATGTGTAAAAAGTCTGTGCTGAAGTTGCCCTTGAAATTGAAATGCCAGGTCACATCATTCTGTCCTTAAACAACTTTAATCTTGTGAGAAATGTGGCCTTGAGTTGTCCCCAAGTTGGATGCCATGTGGTGTCCAGTACTTTGCATTACCAACTTCCATAAATACTTGGTTGCATGCTACAGCATTTTTGTTTTATTGCCACATTGTAGGTGATGAGGTTTCTGTGCATTATGACCCCATGATTGCAAAGCTGGTTGTTTGGGCTGAGGACCGACAGGCAGCTCTCAGAAAGCTGCGCTACAGTTTGCACCAGTACAATGTAAGTGGGAGGAACCCAGTGTGATATCACAGCTTGAGCCATCAAAGTATGCAGGAAATACTGCAGTAAAACAAAAGTGGTTTCCAAAAGGGAGCCTGCATTGCTACTGCCATTTAAAATTCATTCGTTGTTTGCAGAACGTGTATTTTTTCCTAATTCGCAAACTGTTTTCATGGGTGAACCAAGTAAAAACAAGTGTGAAACCCAGTTTTACACATAGATTTTTAAGTTTGTGCTATCTTCAGTTTTTTCAGGGCTTTGTAGAAGGGTAAAGCTAAACAACATTTTAATTAGTAGCGTGAGCTTTGTCAAAATTAAAGGGTTTCTTAGGTAGAATTCGTGTTAGACAATGTTTGCTTGTAATTTTTAAAAAGAGCTAAGTTTTTAGACTATACGTGTGGTAAAGAAATATAATATCAGTTCTTTTTAAGAAACATTCTGTTTTTCCCCTATGAAAACTACAGGTATTATAACTGTTTTCAAAAGTGGAATTCAGAAGGTTTGGCTTGAGGTGAGACTGAATATTGCTTGTGCAGAACTAATTTACACTTTTAAATCAACAACATGAACATGACTGAGGTAGTGAAAATGTTGGGCCCCTTAT
The DNA here is from genome assembly GCA_013396995.1 of Dicaeum eximium. Classification (NCBI taxonomy): domain Eukaryota; kingdom Metazoa; phylum Chordata; class Aves; order Passeriformes; family Dicaeidae; genus Dicaeum; species Dicaeum eximium. The sequence goes on along the minus strand of VWZP01008069.1, from coordinate 1,107,707 downwards.
TATTTTAGCTAAAAATGATATTTACTGCAAGGGAATGAGATAAAAGAATTCTCTTGCTTTTTCCAGAATTTTCTTAGCAGTTCTGTCAGTAAATGTTGGCAGCATAACATAGTTACCAGTTTCACTGATTTCTCTAAATTAAATACGTTGTTTCATTAGGTGTATTTTGCACTACAGGAAATTGATGGTATCTAGTAAACTTGCAGAAATTCCTGTTCCTACTTTTTACTATTAAAAGATCAAATATGAGATACTGAAACAATTGTAACTGATTTTTAATGAGAAGCACTTGTCAAGTTAGCAATGTTCTTTTAAATACTCAGAGCACAATTTTCCAAAAGTAGGGTTTTTTCTGAAATGACCTCCTGTTACTGGGAAACTTTGCTCAACTTCACAGTGGACAAAGGCAGCATTTAGAAAACAGAGTGCTTTTGAGAAAGCAGCTTTTGGTTTTTTGGGTTTTGTTTTGGTTTTTTGTCTTTTTACAGTCAGTGGTTTAATTGATAATAAAACAGACCAGTTGAATGAATTACATTTTATTGATAAACTTTGTGAGCAGAAAGCTGTGTATTCATAATTAAATTTAGCAATATGCTTCTGTTTCTTTACAGATTGTAGGATTAAGCACTAATATTGATTTCTTACTGAGCCTGTCAGGACACCCACAGTTTGAGGCTGGAAATGTGCACACTAATTTCATTCCTCAACACCATGATGAACTATTTCCAACCAAAAAGGCAACTCCACATGAAGTTCTGTGTCAGGCAGCTCTAGGGCTCATACTGAAAGAGAAGATGCTAACAGATGCTTTTAGAGATCAGTCAGATGGTAAGGATCATTGTTTTGTATTGTTTTATTTTATGAGTTCATCTGCAGTTACTTAATTTGGATGTTCTTTCTTTGCCCTACTTTGTGCCTGCTCAGGGTTCTGCATCCTGGCATCTCCCAGATATTTACACGCAGAGCAGACTATAACTTTTGTTAAGGATCAGATATGGAATGTGTCACCACTGTAATGTCCAGAGTACTTCCCAAAGCCATTCAGAGAGGCACTAACTGAAAGACCTTGGGATTGATGGTCAGTGACACTCTGAGCTCCTTGCTCTTGATAAGCACAAGCAGCGACCTTCTGCCTCTGTTATTCCTACAGCTGGCCAAGGTTTTCAGGCAAAATTGGCTCTGCTCAGAATGGGAGGGTCAGTGGGGTTTAATGGAACCTTCACCTAAAGGTTAATCGGGACCTGCTGTGGTGTACTTGAATTCCCATGCTCTCTGGTCCTGTTCAAGGGTGTGTTCATGGACAACAGCCAGTGCCCTTCTTAGTGTCGTGTTTTCTGCAGGTCACACAGCATCAGTTTGTTCAGCATTGGAGATCAAGGAATTGTCACTCTTTGTGATTACAGCAGTTCTCCAGTCTTTTCTGTGCAATGTAAATTCATTAATATGAAGGTAGTAACAGTAGGACAGTGATTTTAAGGTCTAAGTTCTAAGTGTTGTGTTTTACCAAAGCAGAATGAAAATAATGTATCTGTGTATTTTGTGTTTTAGATAAATTCTCACCATTTGCATCCAGCACTGGTAGAAGAATAAATATATGTTACACTAGACAACTGTCTCTGCTGGATGGAGAAAGCAGTAAGTTAATAAAAAAGTGTGTGGAGGGAAGGGAGATACTTGATGGAATAAGTTATTTTAACTGATGCTTGAAAATTCAGGCTAAGAAACAGCACAGAAGCAGGGTGAGTTTTATGCAGTGTAAGCTGGGAATTCACAGAATTGCATCTTTAATCCACACTGTTAGATCCTGAGGACATGTAAACCAAATTTAAATGACTACTAATTAATGTTCATCATTTAAATGAATGAGGTTGAGATTTTAAAAAGAGAAGAGTGCCATTTACTTTTTTGAACTTCTTTTTGGTGTGAAAGAGCTCAGTACTTTCTCTGCTCACAAACTTGTTTTCTGTCTGGATAATACAGATTTCAGAGCATGATTTCAGGTGTTCATCTTTGAAAGAAAAGTTATCTGGAATTCAGCATGAAATCTGCAGTGTGTAGTAAGCTGAAAATACATGTTCTTATCTTAGTGTTGGTAGGCCTCATTTTTATCAAGAAAGCCTTGGTACTCTTTATATGTCATCATTCTCTAGATACTCTAATTAAATTACTCACACATGCATATTTTGTCTTATTGAACAGCTGTGGATGTAGCTGTAAGTTACAATCAAGATGGGTCATACAAAATGCAGGTACAAATACATTTTTTTCAAATACTTCCTTAGATAAAAGAATCCATTTCTTGTAGATTTCTCTTAGTGTTGTTACTGAAGTTGCTTAGTGATTATAGATGCAGGATTCTGTTATTAGTTATCCATTGCTATATACTGTTACTTTGACCTGAAATTATCTGTGCTAGATGTTGGATTGGCATGGAAGAGCTATTAAAATGCTCCTGACAATGAGGCTAAGAAAAGCATTTGTATTTTCAGTATTTAAAGGTCTTATTCTTTATTTTCCGTGTTAAATTTGTCTGTTTAAAACATGGGAAGTTAGATTTAAATCTGCATTTAAAAAGGTTTTTTTTCCACAGGACTCCTGCTCTATTCTGTCCATGAGAATCGATCTCCTGTGGGATAAATAAAAGCTTTCTAGAGCATTATCTGCAAGATAACATTTTATTTTGAAGATGGAAATTGGACAGTGATTACCAAATGAGCTGAGGAATCTTCTGGTTAGATAATTGAATGATACCCCATAAAATTGGCTTCTTTGTCCATGCTATAGAGCTCCCATAGTAAACAGCTCAAGATGCCTTGTAGATAATTTTGTGTGTGCACATGTGAGAGTCTCCAGTTGTGGCTTAAGGGGGTTGTGTTTGGCTGGGTGTTGAATATTCCTCTTGCATCCCCCTGTAGTTGAATGTCTTATTCTCTCAGATTTGGCACCCAGAATGGATGCATACTCAAGAATGCAGTCTCTATAGTTCTACTTCTTCTTTTAATAGACAGAATAGGGGAATTAAGAGAATAAGTATTTATTAAGAATTTATTAAGTATTTATTAAGAACTACTTAGACTGTATAGAGATGGGTGTACTAGAAAAATAGGGATGAAATGATTGTTCTTTCAAGGGTATAACCACATCATGATAACTCAAACCTTCTACTGATATGAAGATTGAGATAACTCACATCCCTGTGGTAATACCTGGGTTATTTTGAGTGTATTTATTATCTGTGCAATGCCTGACAGCCTTTACACTCGAGCCTTATCTCAGAAGTCACATCAGCAACAATGAAAAGAGGCTAGAAGGGGTGTAGGGACCATTTGTGGGGGGAAGTATAACTGGGGAGAATGTAGACTCCTTGGGAAGAAGGAAGAATGGGGGTTGACATGGAAATGGAGAGCAGCTGGAGATAAGAGATGTAAAGACATAATTGGGGGCTTATTATGAGGAGGACAGTGCCTCTGGAGTGTTACAGAACCTGTCCTGAGGCAAATCCATCAGAGCAGGTGGCTGGGCACTCAGTGCTCAAGCAAACCATTTTCTGCTCAGGGATCAGTGTCAGATCAACAGGATCCTTTCAGTGCATCTTTTCAGTGGAAGAATAATTTGCAACTCTGTAAATGAAGACTTGAATTTTATTTCTACTTGTACCATCCTGAAAGACCAGCAAGTTTCTGATTCTGTGCTCAGTGATGTCAGACTTGGAAGTAAACATATGAGTCAAATATAATGTATTTACCTTTGTGTTCTTACAGTCTTTGTGTGCTGCAGTTGTGGTATAGGTGCAGTTTCCATTGAAGGTGGAAAGGGATTAAGGGAACTCATAAATATATGACCTTTCTGTTTGGTCTTTATTTTGCAGTTTTGGTGTCTCGTTGGCACTGTTTCCATTACTGCTCTGTTCCTTTGTAGATTTACTGAATATGTTGTAGTTCTTGTCCTGCAAGCTTCCAAGACAGAGGAAATGACCTCTCTTTTGGAAAACATTGTGGAATATGTCAGCTGAATACTATGATTTCCTCACTTTGAAGAAAGTCAAGATGATAGGACAAAATAAAAATACTGGATTTTAATAGCATCACTAAACTGAATATTCTGTTCTGGGTTTGGTTGTTTGTTTTTTTTTTTTTTTTTGAGAAGTAGTTTATCTTTGTTTAAGATAAAAATTGTCCTGAGTGAATACATTAGATAATTTGCTGAGCTGTTTATATTGGATACAGAACAGTGTCTTAACTGAAAAATAAAGGATACATAAGGTTTAAAAATATTTTGTTTAAATTCCAGAGTTGTCTATGCAGAATCACAGGTTATGAGGGTACAAATACAATCTTTTGATTTATTGCTGATGAAGGGTTAACGTTTGTCCTTATTAAAGCATTTAACTTTCAGATTCAAGATAAAACATTCCTGATTTCTGGAGAGATTTTGAAAGAAGGAGGTTCACTTTACTTGAGGTCTTCAGTAAATGGAACAGTGTCTAAGTCCAAGTTGGTCATTTTGGACAACACCATTTATCTGTTCTTCCCAGTAAGGTTCCTTTCTTTATTATCACAAATTTAAAATTTTGGGGTTTTATTCATGTAAATGAACAGTATAAATTGCAATAGAATGTGAAAGAGAACAACAATTTCAGTCTCTTACTTTGACCTATCAAGTTTTGATACTTGTTGGATTATTGTTCTAATTAGAAATTAATTGCTTATGTTGAGTGAGAAAATTAATTACTTTTAGGAAGTTAAAATACAGTTGATGAGTCAGGTTTGGAAATGGTTTAGGAGGGGGGAACACAAAATACTAAATTTGTCAGTGTCTCCTGCTTGTTCAGCAACCTGCCTGCCCCCTGTGCAAACAGCCGTTATGCATTTCCCAACCTTCTGTGCTGCTGATGCATGAACAGGGAAGGTACCAATACAGAGTTTGTACAAAGATCCACGTGGAGCTGCTTTGTCACAGGGGTTGTTCCTTCCTGGCCAGTCCTTGCAGCAGCACGTGTGACTTTCTCAGACACTGGCAAAGCAGTGACCATGGCAGTCCTAGTGCAGCCCTGACCCCAGGGCCTGGCACCCTCAGAGCTGACTGCTTTGCCTAAGGCTGGATCTGTTCTTTCCTCTGTCAGCCCATCCACTGGTGCTATTATTTCATGTTGTTAACTCACCTGTCCTGGATTTTCTTTTTGTAGGAAGGCAGTGCTCAGATTGGCCTCCCTGTGCCCAAATACTTGTCTGCAGTGAGTTCAGGGGCAGAGCAAAGTGGAGCTGTGGCACCCATGACAGGCACAGTAGAAAAGGTAATTTTAACAACATGGGTGGGACCTGAATTCTCCAATATATTCAAATTTACTCTGCCAGAAATAGTGCTTCTGTACTGCCATGAAAGAACTGGGGCCAGAAATGTCAGTACTGTGTGACTTCTGATTGGAAAAAGCTGTTTACTCTGAGTTTTCAGCAGCCACCCAGGGCTTTTTAAGGCTTCCATTCTTTCTCTAGAACTCTGGAAGATCTGAACTACTGCTACTGCTTAACTAATTTTTTCTTCATCTTAATTACTTCCCAAGTCAAAGCTCCCTGAAGTTTTATGGGCTGTTTGATTCCTTTCATCTAACAAAAGAGTGAGATGCACTTGGAAAAAAAGAAATACTCAGAAATGCCTCTTTTGTTAAGCTGTGAATTTATTTAATTTTCTTTAGCTCAGCAAGTCTTCTGCATTCTCTGTAGAGTGACAAAGTTTCAACAGAAAGAGATTTTCTGGAGAGTTTAGTGGCTGAAGGATTCAACCACTAATAAAAAGGCATGAAAGGTGGAGTACATGGAATGGGGATCTCTGACATCCTGAATGAACACTCCAAATCAGAGTAGTTGTTGAAAAACAAGGTGGCTCTTGCCATCTTCTTTCTGGATGTTGTTTTAAAGACTTTAGGTACTGGCTACAGGAAGATGTTCTACTTTACTCAAAATAGAATTGCTGAAGCCCAGAAAGGGTAGACTATACATCATCTCTTCTAGTGTTTCTTCTTTGATAGGTAAATGGCTTCCTGGTCATCCTGTTGTCTGGTACTGACCCTCTTTCTGTGGGCTCTGCCTTCCCTTGAGGAGATCTATCTAGAACTATTCCCTATCTAGAAAACTCAGACACCCAGACCAACGAAAATAAAGATTAATATGAGGCTGTTTTGCAAAACCTCACTCCCTCTCTGCGTTGTGTTAGTCAAGATCCAGCTGATTTTGAATGGTACAGGCATAAATTTTTCTTCCTCCCCTATTTTCTCTTGAATTGCAGGTGTTTGTGAAGGCAGGGGATAAGGTTCAGATTGGAGACCCTCTGATGGTTATGATAGCTATGAAAATGGAGGTAAGTGACATATAAAGGTTTTAATTACTGAGAAAATAAAAATCTGCTCAAAATTCAATAATTTTTGGTTGCATTATTGAAGTTCAGTGTGGATTGCAGCTTGCAGATGTCAGTGTCACTTATCTGCTGTAACATCAGTGTGCATCTGACTAGATTTCAGAGGATTATATTTGCTGTTACTTTACTAACAAATGATGATTATATAATCCATGGTATTCTGCAGCTGTTTTAACATGCATTTGGGTGGTGGTGTCAGGCCTTCTGTCCCCCCTCTCCTTTGACTTTTTTAGCACAAAACTGTCTTGGTGTGTGTCTCTTGCTCCCTGGTTGTGATTCAGGTACATGGATGTCTGCAGTTACTTCAAGCAGAGACTTAGCTAATGGAGACTTTGGAAACAGGCATAGGATTCTTCTTGTGTATAATCCTTTTATTATTATTATTGTAAAGTTTTATGAGGAGCACACTAAAGATTCCTTGTAGTTATCCATACAGCATTCAGAGAACTGGCATTTTGGCCATTTTACCTTGTCACAGTGCTTGACCGTGGCTCAGATTGCTTGAATTACATTTTCTGTAGTCTGAACTGGTTTGGTTTGACTATTAGTTTAAAATAAACCTCAGTTTGTGGCAGCAGAACTAACACTGTTGAAAAAATCTGCCTTTCTCTTATTGTGTTCTTTTAAAAATTACACTCAAATTCTATTAAATAAAACTGTGTGCACTGAAAAAACCTACACACAAACTTCTTTGCAGTTGGATGCTAAATGTATTTGTGCCTCTCCAGCTGATACCCAGACTGACATTATGAGTTATTTTTTCAAGTCCTATTGAAATATAAAATGTAAAATTTAAAAAGCAAATTATTATTTAAAAGAGTCCTTAGATGTGAGGATTTAATATCTGATCTTAAATGTTTTGATGCTAGACTAACCCTATGTAGAAAACTACCAAGAAGCAAAGCTACAATATCAAACAAACCTGGTACAATGACAGGCTGACCAGTTGGGGGTTGCTGTTCCTTTACTGTCCTTAGTAGCTGTATTTGTTTCATCTGCATTTTGCCAAATATCTGCCCACTAAAGACCCCTCCTGGCCAGAAAACAGAAACATCTTTAGTAAATCTGTAAATTTCTCTTAAGGGAACAAATCTGCTCTCTGATTAACGTTTTGGGTTAAAACTGTATGATTTCTGTTTGGTATTTATTACAACAACAGAAAGTATTAGTGAGGTAAAATGACAGCTGTTCATACTGATGATAATTCATATGATGATGGTAATTCATATGATGATGATAATTCATATAAATGTATTATATAGCATTTTTCTCCCCAGTATACTTATCAAATATTCATAAGAAAATAAAACTTGAAAATGGACTAGGAATGTTTAAAGGAAGGTTTAAAATAAAGCATGTGAGAGGAAAGAATTAAGTGTGTTCAGTTCTGCTTGGACCAAGGAGTAATACAAGGATTTGCTGGAGAGAGAGGGAGGGGAGGGAAGCCCCTGAGTTGTCTGCTGTTCACTCTGGCTGTGTTTCTCTGCAGCACACCATTAGGGCTCCCAAGGCAGGAGTGATTAAAAAGGTCCATTTCCAAGAAGGTGCCCAGGCCAACAGGCATGCTCCACTTGTTGAATTCATGGATGAAGAGGCAGAGTGAAAATAAAATTCAAGGAAGGTGCATTTTATTTTTTCTACTTCACTGATTTTCTCCTGGAAGAAGATTCCTTCATATTTTCAGCAAACTGAAAGTTTTGTATGAATGGGGGATTGGTTTCCTCTGCACTTCCTGCATAGTTTGACTGTAAATTATGCTGACTTCACTGAAATTTGGGTATCATTATACTGTAATTGTATTTGTAACTTGTGGACCTATGTGATTGTTGTCCAGTGGCTGTTTGCCTGTGGAAAGGCATTAGACTGGAAGAAGATGTGAAACTCTGAAAGGATCAGAGAGGTTAATAAGGACTATAAGGTACAGACAGCTTGGGTTCTTCTGCCTACTTATTCACAGCTGCCTTTTTTCCCTTAAATATGCAAGGATCGATTTGAAGGAAATCTGAAAGACAGTTGTTCTATTTTCTGGCAAAATTCCTGTTTGTGGCTTATGTTTTTGCCTTAATAGGGAATTTAGGATTGTTCCTTAGCCCAGAATCCCTCTCAGTCATTTCTGGTGCATCTCTTTATCCTGTTTACCTCAATGAGTCATGAAAATTTTCATTTCAAAAATAATTTTTTAATATACCTCAAAATATGTGATGCAAAGCATTTTTCAAATACATTTGCTACACTAATCAAAGTTAAAATGTAACTGCTTTCCAAAAATATGATTTGAACTTTAAACATGAAGTATTAACATAGAAATATAAGCTTAGTTAATACTCAGTGTGCCAAAATACAATACTGACTTCAAAATCTTCATTACTGTTACCATATTGTTCATGTTCTAGTGTATTTCTTATTGGCTGGAATGAAGTACACCACAGTCTTTATAACAACATGAAATGTTACTAAGAATAATAGATTTTTTTTGTATCTGCAGTGTTTCAGAAGGGAAGATTGGTAGGTTTTTGGATATGCAAAGAAAAAAATTCTCAGACTAAGCATACTGATCATTTGCCACAGCACCTTAGAGAAACAAGGGAAAAAATGTTTAAATTGTTGCAAAGTCTTTTAACCTTTCAGTTAATGTGAAGTTCTGTTATCATGTGATGTTTTGATATGCTAATTTAATTCAATAATCAGTTTTATACTGCAGAAAGGAGCAATTAGATGCTGCAGTGATCCCAAGCCTGTAGTTAAATCTGTGCAAATGGACCCTTACCTGAAATCTCATTTCAGAATCAATATACAGTATCATGGGGAAATCTCTGATCTGCTTTTATAATTGTGCAGCCTTGTCTGCAATGCAGAGAAAAAGTGGTAAAAAAGCAATGACTCTGGATGATCAGTGTATTAAAAGCATATTTTAATACTTTTCAATTTTCCTTCCAATCCTGTGGTCACCTAGCAAATAATTAAACTTCAGTGATCATCTTGTAGAATATTGCCACTGTGATTTTTATTTACTACCAAATAAAAATTAAGCGTAACTTAGAATGTTTGTTTTGATTTTTCTCCATTTTGTTCTTTCCTTGGTTGCTTCTGTTCATGCATTGGATTAGAGGGCTTAAGCAGCTGTTTCTGTATGATCTGATGATGATGAGCACAATCTGCAGATCACATTTAGGAGGCAGTAATCCAGACACTCGTGATGGGTTTCACTGCAGGTAAGGTTAGGCACTTGTTTTATCCAGAGTTGAATCTCCCTATAGAAACATGAGCTAGTCCTGAAGAGATTCAGCAGCTTGGCATTTATTTTTTTCCTCTCTCTGACATGGCTGTTTCTAGACTGACTTTGCTGCACTGAATCTGTACCAAAACATTAAAACTCCCAGCAGGAGGTTCTCTGCCTGCTCAGTCTGCACAGCTTGGCTGCACACAGCCAGAGCAGCAAAACACATTCCCTGGGAGCTGACAAAATGTCCTCCCTTCGGAGCCAGGGGAGACAAATAATCTCACCAATGTTCATTTTCGCTCACTTCTCAAAAATCAGCTGTTAGGTTTTTATCTCTAAAGGTTTCTGCTGAGGTGGATTTTTCAGATAGTGATGGTTTTGTTTATTTAAGAAAAATCTCTTGCAGAAGTCACTGTCACAGTTTGCATACTTGAAATGCTTTACTGCAGTGTGATTTAATTGAACTTGGAGATGCTCAAAGAATTATTAAAGGTAGGTTGTTCCTATACCAGTATCTTAGTTAACAAAATATTAATGAATCTTCAGTTTATTACAAATAAATTTTTGTGTTATGAATGTAAAATAAATGTAAAGAGCCCTAGCATAGTAACATAGCTGTCACTGTTGTCTCTAAAACGCTTAATGGCAGACAAAGAAAAAAAAATTAATTTTTTTAAATGCAGTATTGTAGCATTTGGGCTAAAGGGGTAATTGCTACTAATTTATTATCGATTTACCTTTTCAGATAGTGCTGTAGTTCTGAAACAACAGTCAACAGATGTTACAGGAACAATACAGCTAGAATCAGTTCAGATTCAATGATTTTCTCTTGCTGCCAGAGGAGAGAAGGGGCTGTGTCATGGGATATTTAATTCAGCCACAGCTGATGGTCTGCAGGAAAGAACAAAGGTGTTGGTGTTCCAGACTCGGGTTTCTCTGAGACAGGGTTAGGGAGTGACAGTCTGAGCACTGTCAGCTTGGATCAGGAATGGATCATCCTGCCCAGCAGTGGGAATGGTGCCAGGATCACAGTGAGAGCCCTGTGTAAACTTCACTTCTCCCCGTGTGGGGATCTCCATCTCTCCTGCACTCTCCAGCTGCTGCCGGTTCCTGAGGCTTATACCCAGGGGAGCTTTGTGATGTGGAGCCTCAATCCATGCTGGACTGGGGACACAGGGAGTGGGGAGCAGGAGAGCAGGACTGTGTTCTTATTTCAGCCACTGTGACTTCAGACAAGTCACTTGGTAGATAGTTGCCTGTTTCCTCCTATTTAATGAGGTTGATGGCAATCAAAACACTGCAAAATTTGTAGACACACTGATTTATAAATAATTTTTGCTTGTTGGGAAAGTTGTAATATCAGATGTAGACTAATTCTACTTGTAAGGGGTTTTTTTTGACCTTTTATACCTCAAACATCAATACCATAGAGTTACAAAGTTTCCAGTGTGTATTGTATCCTTTGTTGTAATGATTGTACCAGCTAGTTACCAGGAAATCACAGCTTCAAGTCTTCATGCTGACTGAAAAATGAATACTCAAGTGGTTTTTAGCAGGACCTTTAAAATTTACTTAGTGGTAGGGGAAAAAAGTTCATCTGGGCACACAACTCTTTCATTAAACAAACTTGTTGGTATGTCCCTTGAAATTGGTACCAGTGCACTATTACAGGTATATTCATTGCTGTTGATAATCCTTTTCAAGCAGATCAGGAATTGTCTGTGTTCTGTTTGTAAAAAGCTCAGCTGTGCTGAGTAGAATGTGTGTTTACTGAACAATCAATGGCAATTGATTAAGTTCTGAACTACCAGCTTTTACACAAAGTATATTCTCAACAGATACTTCAACTTCTTGTACAGTTATTTTCCAAATAGAGATTTTTACACACAAATGCCTTGCAGGTAAATATAACTTAGTACCTCTATAATACTGGGGCATATCCTTTTGCATAAGAATTCCATTTGGAAAATAATATGCACTACTGAATGCTGTGTTAAAAAAGCTATATTGCAGAAATTGATAATTGAAACCTTGGTATTTATTTTTATGTGATCCGACTGAATTTCTTGGAAGAGAGCCTGGATTCTAAAAGCAATTTTGAGACATTTGATGTTAGCTTAAAACCTGTTGATTATACAATGAATTCATATTAAAACAAACATGGACGTTCTGGTTGAATACACCATGTTTTTTATTATAGCAGTAATTAATAAAACACATCTGGAGTCCTGCTGGGTTTTAAAATCATAATGGTTGCTGGATTTTAGCTTTAATCTGTGTCCTGGTTTCAGCTGGGAGTTAACTTTCTTCCTAGTAGCTGGTCCAGGGCTGTGTTTTGGAGTCAGTGAGAGAACAATATTGGTAACAAGCTGATGTTTTATTGTTGCTGAGTAGTGCTTGTTCTAAGTTAAAGGTTTTGCAGTTTCCCATGCTCTGCCAGTGGGCAGGTGTACAAGGAGCTGAGAGGGAGCAGGGCTGGGACAGCTGGCCCAAACTGGCCCAAGGACATACCACACCACAGAACACTGTGCCAAGCACAGACACGGGGGAAGCTGGCCAGGAGACACTGATTGCTGCTTGGGGACATTCTGGGCATCAGTCAGGGTGCATTGAGCAACTGTAGTGTGCATCACTTGTCTCTACTGGGTTTTATTTCTCACTCCCTTTGTTGTCTTTTCATTACAGTTGTAGTATTATTATTTATTATATTTTATTTCAATTTTTAAATTGTTCTTACTTCAACCCATGGGTTTTGCCCTTTTTTTCCCATCCTCCTCCCCATCCCAGCAGGAAGTGAGGGTGGTGAATGAGCAGTTGCATGGTACCTAATTGCTGGATGGAGTTAAACTGTGACAGACCTTTTTGGTGCCCAATGTGGGGCACAAAGGGTGGAGATAACAACAGATCTGACCAGAGTGTGTAGAAGAGATTTGTTACAAGCATTCATTATATTAATTTAATAGTCAGTGGTCACAGTGTTTGTTCTCAGAGTTGTTGTGCTTGTTCTCAGGTTTGTGCCATGTGATGACGTCCTTGGTGTCCAAGTTGCCTTTGTGCTGTTTATCACCTCTGGGGGTTGGGCTAAGGTCAATTCTGTTGTACTTTATTACACTGGCTTATCATATGATAGAATTGCTGGTTCTGAAACAAAGAAAAAACAATCACAAATGGGGGTTCTTCCAGGAAAACTGCTGCTTCAGTCTCCAGTGGGCAGTTCCCCACACAGAGAAGAAAAGCTGATCTTATTCCTGATCCTATGGAAAAAAATTCGAATCCATTTTTACAAGAAGCAGGGAATCCTAAGACCAGTACTAGAGAGGCTCTGCCTCCAGCCAGGGACAGCCAGGTTTGTGGGACTGTGTGGATCAGATGGCCTGGCAGAACACACCCACAGACGTGTAGGGCTCTAGCAGATACCTGTGCACAGTGCATCCTAATGCCTTCAAGCTATAAAGGGGCAGATCCCATACTCCTTTGTTCCCCATCCCACTGGATGTGAGCACCTAGCTGCCAGCTGGGGTTAAACCATGACAGCCTGTTTTCCTTTAAACTGTTCTGGTGCCACAGCAAAGCTCCAAAGAGTGGTGAAAAAGGCTGCTGCTGAGAGCTGCACCTGTCTCTGGCCTCTCTGAAAAGGAAGGTGACATCTCCTGAGCTGTCCCGTTCTGCTTGCAAACACACAGGAACACTCAGTGACCAATACTGGGTGGGATGTGCCACCAAAGACCCCACGCCTGTTCAGTGTCCTGGGCTAAGCATCCCAGGAACATCAGACACAGCTGCTGCTCTACAGAGTTGTAAAATGAGATAAAATATGAGAATAAACCCATTTAAACCCAGCACTGTTACATACAGATGTGGTTAATGCACATTTTCCTTGAGACCTGCCCCACTGTACTGATGCAGGCAGCCAGTCATGTGCACAGAGGTTACAATCAGGACAATATTATTGGCCAGGTGGTGTAGGCATGAGCACAAGAATCAGTTTGTTGTTACAAGAAGGAGGAGTGGAAAAGGCTGAATGTGTGTAACACGTGACAGGAGGCAAGAGCCATCTTACTACTCTTGCTTTGTACAGCTGCAGTGTGCCTACCTTCAAAGCAAAAGGCTCTACCTCCAATATAAGTAACTTAAATTATTGCTTTGTATACTAACACCAAAATATGTGCTTTGCATTGGGATGGCTGATTTTTATTATGTTGAACAATTACACATGGCACATACAGAAAATCACTGGGATAGTAATCCCAGTGATTACTATCATTACTATCATACCCCAATAATCATGTCTCAGACTTCTAGATTCTTAAAATCACCTGTAATTCTTTGTAGTGAGAATGGAAAGCTGTTCAGTTCATGTTACAGTTCAGAGGTGTAGGTTTTAATCATGAAGCTGTGATGGCACTGTGTGGATTACAGCTTGGGAAAGTTTCCAATAATTCTGGTTATAAACATCGTACCTTGTATTACAGAAGTTCTGAACTAAAAAATGTCCACATAAAAATCAACTATGTATATCAATTCTTATTGCCCTCCCATTTGCTAACTCATATTACTTAAAATGCCTTGCTTTTAGTATATGTATCCCAGTACTTATTAGTTTAAAAATAATACAGAAGCCTAGCAGTCTCTTGCCTTTTAGGTGACCTGGAAAGTCTCAGTTTATTCAGGCCTGCCAGAGTATGGTGGAATACATGAGAAATTTTCAGCTTTTCTTAGGCTCTCTGACCTGATTTTGCTTTGTCACATAAAGCTGTCCTGCTCCCTCCCAACAGTGCCTTGGACTGGGTGTAGTAACTTGTTAACCTCTTGTGTAATGCAGGAAGGATGAAAACCTTAACAGAAGGTGAACACCCTTCCCTGCAACCTATCAACAACCATCTTCTGATATTGGTGCTGTGTCACTGCAGGTTAAATTGCTGAGATACCTTCAGGAGGACTCACACTGTTTACTTCCTCTGTGCTTCTTTCAGTGCACAAAAAACCCTTAATGGGCTGACAGAGATATTGCAACTCTGTCAGCCGAACAGTACCACTGGGTCTGCACCTCTGGATGCCTACAGAGTGGCATTAAATCTCCTTGTGCAGGATAGTTCATGAGACTTTGTTCTCTCTTAACCATGGGGTCAGTTTGCAGGCAAAGGGCCACAGCTGTAATCACCCTATGGCTGTTAAATCAGTATATGATGATCTGGTGGTTTCATTTTCTAGAGCACAAAGTAGCTGCTAAAAAGATGTGGTTAGAAAGACACATCCAGCCCAAGCTGCCCCAGGTTATTGTTATCCTTCATAAAGCTTTGGGTCCCTTCCTCAGAAAGTGCTCTAAGTTCTCAGCCAGGGGATTACACTAAATGGATTCTGCTTTGACCGAACATGAGACATTTGTCTGCTCAAGAAGAGAGCTCAGGTCAGTGTAAACCAGCTCAGTGTTATATTCAGTTATGCACTTGACACAGTTGGTTTTAAAAAAATAAAATCCCTACCTCATTTTCCTGGGGTTCAATGAGAAGATAAAACATCATTGGCTCCTACAACAAAACAAGGCAAGTGTGTCAGCCGTAAAATAAATGAAAGAAGTCATCATGTTACCCTGGTCACAGTGATTATGCTGTGTGCACACTGCACAATGAAATTTCCTTACTGCTCATGTTCACAAGCAGCAGAGCTGGGTATCCCTGCTCTGACCTGGGGCTCCATCCTGCAGGGAGCTGTACAAAAGGCAACATGTAGCAAGCCCAGTTCAGGTAACTTACGCTTCTTGGTGGCCTCATGCTGCCTCTTGCTCTATAAAGCACCTGGTTTTGCTCAGAAATGGTGAGGGTGAGATTCAGACAGCACACACATCATGCAAGTGCCCATCTCCACCTGTGGGCAGGCTCAAGCCTGTGGGTATGGCTGGAATTGGGGCAGTCTGGCTGTGTCCTGAGGTGTCACTGCCTATTGCAGTGGGCTGTGTTTGGAGAAGCAACTCAGTCTAGTCCGACCATGGTGGCCAAGAGCTCTGGGTAAAGTAACCTCACATTCAGAAATTAAGCCATATCCCCATGGAAAGCACTCTGGAATCCAATACAGAACACTTAAGCTCCCACTAAAATCAGTAACACTAGACTTACAACCTAAGTGGCAGCAGGAAACACTCCTTTTCTCAGGTACAGTTTCACCTTAGGAGTTATCTTGAATTGGAAAAAAACCTACAAGTAGCATGCATGCTGTGAATAGCAGCAATATAAATTTCACATTTTTTAATATATTTCATTATCATCACTGGATTACCATGTTATCTACCCTGCTCAGAAGCAGTTAAAAATCATTTTCCATATCTTACACAACAAGAATTCATAATGTAGAGCAATTTAGTGAGTTAGGGAGATCAAATCAAAAGCCAGTCAGAAAATGAAACACAAATACAGTGTGCCCCCATACACTCAAAAAGCCCACTAAGAGACTCTGCATTTCAAGAAACCTGCAAGATCCACAGGTATTAGAGAAAAACAAGCCACTTAAAAAATCCTCTTCTCTCTTGAGGAGTCTCCTGCATGCACAGCTCATCTCTCAGATTATTGTTACATGTCACAATAATTCTCCAGGTCTGAACTGTGTCTTCAGCTGGCAGGAGAGCTGTCACAGCACGTTACAGTGATGGCAATTAGCTAACTCAATCAAAGAGATTTCCAGGTTTGGCTTTACCTCCCCTTCTGTGGTTACATGGACTGGGCTAGTGTGCAGTGTTCATGGCTGTTCACTGGCTAATTTGCATCCATCCCCAATTTCAAAATTATGCTTTTTGGTAGGATTCAAGGTATCCAGGCAACTGCTGTCTCCAAGCATAGCTGAATTCAGTTATATTCCCATATACTTGATATCAAGCTCTTAATTTTACTGTTTCATACACTGGCAAAATTGGACATTTCACAGGACAGGCCTGATTTTCCTCACCAAATACAACTTAACTCCTCACACTCCCATCTAAACTTTGCTCTGATTTTCAGCAAAGTAAGCAATTAACAATTCAGACCCTTTTCTACAAAAACACATACATAAACAGTGGACATCCATGATGAGGAATGGCTTCTTGAAGACTTAATTTCTGTGGTGTGTGCAATCATACCAGTCATAATAAATACAGAAGCTTACTTTAATAGCTCCAAGCTCAGCAGGAGATGAGAGAACAAGATCAGATCTCAAACCTTTGTCCTTCACAACAGCAGTCTGCCACCACTGTGAGTTTTATCAGCAAATATTCTGCTTTCCCAAACTCCCTCGGCTGCCAAAAGCCTGCAGTAGGTAGAGTAAGCTTTCCTGGGAAAAAACAACTGTCTGGGATAGTGGTACAAACCGTGATTTAACCACTGCAACCCCTTTTGCTAGCACAGCTATGCTACTGCAGGGAGAGCTACATCTCTCCAGAGCTCCCCAAAGGGGATCACAGCCTGGAGCAGGGAAATCTTACAGGTGTGGAGGTGCTCCTCTGTAAAGCTGCTGCCCCGACACTTCACCTTTCCCAGGTCTCCGTGGCTGCTCAGCAAAAGATTTTCCTCTTCTGCGAGTCCATCCTGACAAGCCCGGGGGGTTTTCCCATCTCGCCCTTTCCGTGTTCAGGCCCCCGGGAACGGCGGCCACACGACCCTGGCGCTCACACTGGGCGCTCGGAAAGTGTTTGACCTTTTGGCATTGGCGAAACAGGAACACACGGGGAGTTCTCCCGACAGACAGCGGGTCCCGGGGTGAGGAGTCGCTGGGACCACCCACTCCCGCCTGCCCACGCCGCATCCCCTCCGAGCCCCGAGCCCACCCCGTAACAGCCTCCAGGAGCTGGGGGGGCTTTCCCCTCCGTGCTCGGTCCGAGCTCCCCCGGTGCTCGCCGCGACCTCAGCGCCGAGCGAGGGCCGCCCGCCGCTCGCTGCCGCCGCTCCCGGGGAACGCGGCCGGGGCCGCCCCCCGTCAGGGCTCCCGGCTCCCCGCACTGCGCATGAGCGGGAGAAGGCGGCGGAAGGGCCCGTGAGGAGCCGGGAGCCGCCGCCGCCGGAGGAAGCGCCGCCGCCGCCCTCAGTGTCCGCCCGAGCCGGGAGGGGAGAGGCCCGCACAGCCCCCACCATGGTGAGCGGCCGCCCGGGGCCCCTCTGGGCCCAGCGCGGCGCCTCGGGGCCGGCCGGGGGCAGCGCGGCCTGGTCGTGGCGCGCCGGGTGTCCGGGAGCGGCCGAATGGCCGGTGTCGGGGGCTCCGCAGNCTGGCACCTGGTGTGAGGGTTCAGGCGGCTCTGCGAGACAGCGGCGGTGTTGTGGGCAGCTCTGTCCGGTCTGTGCCCTGTGCCTGCGGCAGCACTGAGGGAGTGCAAGGGGCTGCCAGGAACCAGGGGCTGCTCGCAGTTTTTCCGCAGAATTTCAGGCGTCTCAGGGCCCCTTAAGTTCTGTCAGTTCACAGGGAAACTTGGGGGGTGTTGATGCTCCTTGAGCTGGGATTATGTTGGAGAAATTCTGGATAGTTGGTCTAGGGCCTTGGTTGGTTCTTTTCATAGAAGAGTTGTAAAGGAGGGCCTGGCAAAGGTCATCCTAGTAAAGGTCTTGTAAAGGTTTATCTTGCGTTTTCTCTGTAATACTGTTCTTATAGCTAAGGATTTGCTGTGGACTCCCAAACCGACTGACTTTCTTCCTTGCCTCTTGTAGGGAGAAGCTGCAGTGTTTAGAACAACATTTGCTGGTTTTGTTTGCCTAAACTAAAGAAAAATATATTCCTTCAATTTAATTAAGGGGGCCCTCATTTGTTTCTTGCACGTTGTCTTATGCACCAGAGGGAACAGTTTATAGTAGTACTTCAGGCTTTCTCCGTATTCAAATGTTGTAACAGCTTTAGCTACTACACCTGTACAATTTAAAGCAGTACTTCTCTGTAGCAGTGATATAGTCTTAGGAAGGGTGTAGGAGGGAGTCTTAAGATGTACTGGTGTATGCTTATTGGTATAAAGATATTTTATGCTTGCTGTTAATACTATTCTGACATGCAGTGTTAAAAACATATTAAAAAAATTACAACGTCACCTTTAATTGATGGAGTTAGGTTGGCATAAAAATTTGATTAGCCAGCATTTAAATTAGTGGTGTGCAGACCTCTAATAAACTTGTCACTATGTAACTAGTGTAATTTTTAATTGAATAGTTTGATGTAGATCTTTGTTTGTGTTTTTTTTTATGGGAGCTTAAGACTGAAGTCTGAATAAAGTTCAGACTGTAAAGGTGTCTTATTGTAATTCTGCAGGTCTGGGACTGTCTCTGTACTGTGCGTACACAGTAATGTTACACAACTTTTTTCCATAAAAATCACCTAGAGTTATGTCACAGTATATCCAGTGTAGGTAGGCAAAATAGGTACACGATTGATGAAATATACAGTTTATGTCTCGAATGTACATGTATTATTGGCTGGCTATGAGATTAGTAATTTAAATTGAACAATACTGTAGAAAGTGGGATTTTAACAGAAATAGTGAGGCCCATTATTCAGAGAATAACTTTTTGTAAGGAACAGCAGAGTTCTGTCTGCTTGGTCTTCTTAGAAACACTTAACTGAAGAACCAGCAGACATACTGTGTGCAGCAATTCTGTACTGCTAGGTTGGTATTTATCAGATTGGAGGGAGTATGTGGATACTCCAGTCCTGGCCCTGAGCAGAGCTGTTAGGCCCTGTGCAAACAGTTGTGTCCAGGTTGTGCTTGTTGACTCCAGCACCTAGGTGAAAGGATGACATAGACACTCAAGGGGGACTAAATGACAGCCTGCAGCTTTTAGAAGTAGTAAATACAGGTATGGATGGTTTCCAATGCCTAGGTGTAGCATTCTGTACCTGGACTTGTGGTATGTCAAAATCCTCTGTTTGGTTAGGGGAAAGGCAGGGAGACTTCACAGAGGTCTGAGGATGCCCATCCAGAAACAGGAGATTCCATGTCCCATTTTTCTGCCCATGTACACAACTGCTCTGGCTCATCCTCCCAGTGGCTGTGGCCAGGTAGTTTGTCCAGCACAGCAAATGCCATGGCACAGGTTCCTGTAGCTGGGCCTGGCTCCTACCTGTCCATGCAGCACTGCCTGACAGAGCACTACTGGCTCTGCCTTAGTCTCACCACGTCCATATGGCCAGAGCCTTGTGCCCTCAGGCCAGAGGTTTCCTGCCCTTGAACCGTCTTTGTCCTAGCTCACCCTGACAGTATTCCTTGGGCTGCTGAGAGCAGTCTGCCTTTCTTACCCACTCTTCATTTGGGCTGGCTGAGCAGCACCTGTGGAAGTGCTGTCCTTCACCTTCCCTGTTAGAGTGTTACTGCTTCATCTCATCCTGAGGACCATGAATCAAGGCAGAGCATTAAGCTGGTCCATTTTACTCTGAGCCATCTTCACTGCCTGTACAATTCTGAATGATTTAATGAATTTAGAACTGTGTGTGGTAATCGAGGCAAGTGTGTGATTATCTACAGCTTTATCCAGAGCCAAGTGCTAGCCTTGTCTCTATTTACATTATCTATTATATTGTCCAGTTTGTGTTCTCTGAAAAATATTTCTGTGCTGATAAATACATAATTTCTTACTGCAAACCTCAGCTGACAGGAAGTTGTAAAATTTAATATTAGAAGAATTTCATGTCTGACGCTGTCTCCTGTAATGTTAGTGTACTTCATGACATTGTTATGTGGTGTTTAACTCAACAAGCTATTCTGCAAGGCCAGCTGTTTATATGTGTAATCAGTGGTGCATATGCATGTCTGTAGCAGTTTGTTGATATTAAATATTTGAGGTTTGGTTGTCCCATAGTAAAACTTTAGATTGTTGGCATTACGCTTCCGACGGAGTGGTGAGAGTGCTAGACAAGATGGTGCATGATTCTGTTTCCTCTCCTAGCTCAGAGATCCCTTTGAACTAATACTTTAAATCACTTTTAATTAAAGCCATGGAAAAAATATTCAAGAATATTAACTACTCTGAGAAAAAGGTGTGAATTTATTATAGCTCTTGATATTTTACTCACGTTTTTTGGTGCTAATGCAAATACACAGTATGAATAGAGCTTCTGCCCCAGACCAGAGTTAAGAATGCTGAACAACTGGCTGCTTTATGTTGTCCTTTTTTTTTGGAAAAGCCCTGGTTTCTGTGTTTCCTTCACCTCTCAGGTTAGCATGAATTACCATTATATCTACAGCAATATTCTGGGTAGCTGTATATTGACCTTCTGCCTCCATGCGAATACTGAAATTATTTTATCCACTAAAAGAACATTATAGAGGGTGGAAGGCAACTTTAATTTTATGTTGTGATTTTTCCCTCGGATTTTATATCTCAACAGACTTTTTAAGTATTCTTGTACTGATCCACTGTGGCCAAGTGGATTTCACAACAGTTTGAAACATAAGCTTACAAATGTCCTGACTTTCTTACTTTGTGTACCCTCTCTTAGAGAAACTGCTGTGGAAAATAAAATGTAGTTGAAAGACATATTTGTTTACATTATGCAGAAACTGTGGCTCTTTACTTTCATTGTTTTTGTATTTACCTTTGATTTTTTTGGTCGTATACCTGTGTGCCCATCAGTGTTAGTGGTTTAAGATGCAGTTCTGTGTATTTGTAGATTTTTGTTGTAATTAACATTTCTTTTATAAAACAAATACTCATGATTCTGCCTTTCAAGCTTTAGCGGTGTGTTTGTTGAGTACAAGCAGTAAAGCAGACATTTTTAGGTGTCTCATGGTTCCTTTCATGGATCCAGTCCAAGGTGGGATGATTCAGGAGCAGAACTCCCCTGGCCATCGGTGTCACATCAAGGGACAGAAGTGGCGCTCGGGTGAGGGGGCTGCATGCCCGAGCCTCTGGGATTGAGCTGAAATCACCGGGGTCCTTGCGAAGAGCAGGGATGCTTCCCACAGCCACAGCTCGTGCTGGAGTCTGAAAGCAGTCCGTGTAAAGGCCTAGACTTTGTGGAGGTTGATACTATTTTAGAAAAGGCTTTTACCTGTCACATGCATGAGAACTTAACAGGCTTTTCTTTGAGTCCTGCCTGAAACAAAAGCACAGATGTCACATCGTTCAAATTCCTTTAGTTAGCAGTGAAACCAGCAGGAATCGGATCTCTGTATCAGCGGCTGGGAAGGGAAAGGTGCAAAGCAGTCGCTCACTGGGGAGTGACTGCATCAGTGCCTTCCTTGGGGGCCACGAGGAAGTTTGGGCAGCAAAACTCATCGTGCCCTGCTTGTCTCGCTGGTGGCCACATGGGACCTTTGAGCCAGTCCAAGATCAGGGCTCCAGGAGGGATCCTCAGCTCTCCAGTCCGGGCAGTGTGGGGCAAAGGTTGGTGCTGCTTCCCATGAACATCATCCGGGAGAGCAGAGCCCTCATTTGACTGTTAGCTGTCTGCAGTGTGCAGAGCTTATCTTTGAATCTGGGTGACTAAAAACAGTGCAGAAGGTAAGGAAAAATAATGCTGGAGTCAAAGTTGGTAGAGAAGTTCTAGCATTTTTTGTTCCTGAGACTAGGAGAAAAAATACTTGAGGAAATAAAAGTCCAAGTATTTTATTTTTTATTTGTAGTTATTCACTGAAGTATCTGATCAAGGAAAGGATCTTGAATTAGAATATTCAAATTTGGTACTTCATGGTAAGAGGCAAATCTTCATTTTAAAATCAAAACTGTAGAACCAGATGTTAATTAGAATGAGTGTAGTTTTATGAATCTGCACAATGTAGCTTTTCATTTGGAGAAGTTATTCTGTGTTTTAAAAGTAAGGTTATCTGTCTGTGACATCCTTATTATGAAAGGTAGCTTGGATACCACACAAACTTGATCAAAGGTTTGCAGAACTGAATTGTTCCTTTTCCTTTTGATCCAAGAAATTAGAGTACAAATTTGTTTCATTTGCTTTCCATTGGCTTTCATTTGTATATATAGGCAAGACACACATCTGTTAAATAAAATTCTGTCTTCTTTTTAACCTGTGTTAAAGTTGAGATGTTTTAAGTGGATTGTGTTGCATTACACTGAGCACAATTTCAGTGTCAGGTATTTGTTGCCTGATGACTGTAGGACTAAAGGTTATGTGCTGCTCTGTATTGCACTTAAAACAATAATAAAATATTGGTGCTCAGTGTCTAGAAATAGCCCTTAAAAGTGCAGAAGGTTTGGAACCTGTTCCTGCTTGAAGTGTGGGTTTTTAATGTGCTGGAAGAAGAGCTATAATAGGATAATAAAAACTCAGCAGTAATTCCATCTCTTGCTGTCCTGTACTAGGCCTGCAAAGAGTGCCCAGTCACTTAGGATGTGGAGTGTCTTGTCCATATTGGCAAGGTTCTGCAGCAGCATTCATCAAATATAAAGAAAGGGTTTTGGCACTTCTTCACTAAAAATAAACTCATATTTGACCAGGAAAATATAATTATTAAAGAAAAAGATTATGGCTGAACAGTGTGATTTATTGTGTCTTATACCTTACTGAATATTGTAATTAACTGCTTGATTCTTTGCAATTTCAATCTTCTTTTAAAAAGGTTTTATGCTGTTACTATCACTTAGGGAGCCTCGAGCATGAGAAAATCTCATGTACATATGTAGAATTTAAATTTTATCATAAAAAGCATTTAAGGTGCAAGTTTTTGATCTAACAAATTGCACTCTTTCTTTATGTGACAAGATGCAGAACATCCCACCTTCTATGGTTCTGGCCATCCATGGTAAAGCCTATTTAAACCTGTTCCTTGGCTTTTTGTGGGATGTCACTGCTTTTGGAGTTCACCCTTGCAGGAGCAGGGCAGAACAAAGCCTCCTGAGCTTTTACAGAGTACTCACTATGAAATGGGCTATGCATACTAAGGTTTTAAGGTACATGTTTTAAAAAACCTAAAATACTAAAGACTAAAGGCACCAGCTTTGTAAAGAAAAAAAAAAAGAAAATAAAAGCTAAGATAATTAAGTATGGCTGCCCTGCACTGCAGCTGAGTCTGTGGTGATGCAGCAGTCTGGCTGTGTGGAACTGATTAGAGGAAGCTGGTAATTGATAGAGAAAATTAAATTTGGGATTGTTTCATCTTCATTTGGGATTTCATTCAGTGGTTTGTTTTCATATATCTGAGTTTACAATACATTTTAAAAAGCTGCAACCAAAAATCCATTAGTCATTTCTGGAAGTGGTTCCACATGGCATTGTCAGTGCAAATGATTTTTGTGGAAGTGTGAGCTCAGTAGTGCAGAGTGCTGAATGTCAGCTGTGGAGCCAGGCGTGGGCAGATGGGTGCACAGGAGCTGCTCTGGGGGCTTGGCCTTCACCTGGAACCTCGCCTGCAAATCTCACTTTCTGAAATGTGTTTGTAGCAGAGGTCCAGTGAGACAAACTTGGTCAAGAGACTGAAATAAAGCAGCAACACATAATAGCTTTAAAAATGGTATAGCATAGCTAATATCACTCTGTTTGAAGTCTGCAGTCTGAGCTAGAAGTTTGGCTTCAGTTAAGTGTTGTAGATACAGGGTGGTTTTGGTTTGGGAGAGATTATTTATATTAAAGGATACTTAAGCTAAGGGTATGGTTCTATTTAGTATATTATGTGGGTATCAGTTTAAACCAAATGTGATGTTCTTGTATTTTTTTTTCAATGGTGTAACTCTGAAGCTGGTAACCTAACTATTCTTATAAATAAAAATGTTCACATTTGTCGTCAAGCCACAGAAAACTGATCCTGACTTTTAGGACAGATGAATTTTTATTCTGAAGCATTAGTTCTTTTTTCTACTGATGATGTGATTGAACACTAATTGTCCTTTGGAATTAAGAGCTTGAGCACATGCTGCTCCTAAATAATTAATTATTTGGCTGAATTTTATCATGTCTTGGTATTTTTTTTCTCTTTTTCTTCATATTCCCTGAGAAGGAGCTGTTGAAATTACAGTTACAATAATGAACAGAATATACAAGTTTTGTTTAGAATACGAAGTAAACTAAAAATGAAATATTTGTGCCATGTAAGAAATCCAGTCCTGACTTAAAATTTTCTCAGAACTTTAATTTACCAAGTTGTAAAATTGGGAGTCTTTGCTTTGACTGTGTTGAGTGAACTGTGGAATGAATTTGGTGTAGTGCAGGAGCTGTGATTGCTTTCTCCTGGTGAGCAGTTAGTTTTGTGTAACTCATACCCTTGAAATCCTGAGTGTGCTCCTCATCAGAAATATCCCTGGGAATCCCTTTCTGCTGATAAGCAGCAAGTTTGCGTTCAGTTCTGGGCTGGAGCAGGGCGGGATGGCTGGGCCTGGGCAGGAGGCCTGGAATTCCAGAGCTCTCACCTTGGCTACTCACTCCCCCGCCTGCCTCAGGCACCATTGCCTTTTTCCTCCTTAGCTTCGGTTGCTGCACCTGTGAAATGGAGACAATGCCTCCTCGCAGGAATGTTTTGCAAATTATGTAGGTGGAGCTGAGAACCTTCAAAGTGAAAAATCCCTTTAAAGAAATCTTTAAGGTATTTCAGTGTGTAGCTCTCTGAAATGGATGGCCCAGCCTAGTCCCTTGGTGCCATCAAGAGGCACCTCAGGAGATCCCGTTCCAGGTGTGGCCTTGGTCCTGCAGTAGCTGGGACCAAAAGGACACCAGCCTGCTGCTCAGTGGAGCTAAACTGCTCAGTGGCCTGTGCTGTCCCACCTCTGGGAGAACTTGATCAGATACTTTGATATCCTGATTGCTTGGGAAAATTATAAAGATACTGATTTAAAAAACATGAAGAGACTGATTTTTATTTACTTGTGGGTTTTTTTTTGTCCAGCAGACATTTCTAGTTACAGTATTGTCTGTTTTCACTAGAACAAGTTGAAATCATCACAGAAGGATAAAGTGCGTCAGTTTATGGTCTTCACACAATCTAGTGAAAAGACAGCAGTGAGTTGTCTGTCTCAAAATGACTGGAAGTTAGATGTTGCAACAGACAACTTTTTCCAAAATCCTGAACTTTATATACGAGAGAGTGTTAAAGGATCACTGGACAGAAAGAAGTTAGAACAACTATATAACAAATACAAAGGTGAGTACCCTGGATTTTAAGGCTTATTTCATACTTGTAATTCTTATTTACCATGTATTGGTGATGCTATGCTCTTGTGCTGGGAAATCTTAACTGACTCTTTCAGCTTTGTTTTTTTATACTAATAATACAAAATAGGAGAGTACTGGTAGGTTTCTGGCTCACAAGGATTACATGCAGTTACTTCATGTGCTCTGAATGTATCTACATTTATAGGACATTAGAGTCTGAGCTGGAATTGTGTGTACAGTGAGAGTAATTGTAATGGTTAAGGATGGTTGAGGATTTTAGGTAAGTCTCCTGGGGAAGGCACATCACACAGGACTTGATCCTGACAAAGGAAAAGGTACTAGGGATGGACTCTACCTTAGCTTTTATTCAGCTTGTTCTTATTATCAGGTAGTTACAAACAGAGTGTAAAAGAAAACAAAGTCTCTGTATCTGTTATATAGCAGTGTTCAACTGATATCCTGCCACATAAAGTGGATTCAGTAGAGCAGAACAAATCCTGTGTTTTACCACTTAATCTAAAAACGAGTGCTCTGTTTTCTGTCAGTTTTCCTGTGTTTTATATGTATAATCCAAATACCATTTTTGTGAAGTCTGTGTTGGCTGACGTTAGTAGATCTTTGTTAGCACAGTTGAAATGTGAGCATCTCGCTTCCAGACCAGATGTTGATTCCTTTGTGGAAGGAGGAGTGGGCCTGGCTGACTTGGAATCACTGAACTTCCCCCTGGAGGTTACAGTGTCCAACCTCCTGCCTGCTGGAATCCTGGTGTGTGCCAGGAGCTGCTCAGTCTGCTCTTGGGGCAGCCATGAATGGGCACATCTGGGTGTTGGTACAGCTTGGAAATGAACACTGCAGAATGGCTTCTAATGGAGCACAGCTCATCAGTCTGACCAAATAGGCCAATAATTGAGTGTGCTGGGGGGAGAGAACCACTGTGCTCTGTAGGGAATGAGTCAGAAGATCCTGCATATTATTAGGCAGAAAACAAATGTTTGTGGTGCTTTTGTCTCTCAATGAAAATAACATGATCTTCATTGTATGGGAGGCTTTATTCCAGTAACTGCCTCAATTGTTAAAGCTTAACCATTGGGAACACTCATTTAATTTTGTTTTTAAAATACTCTCTTACAAGGGCTGATCCCAAAAATGGCTTCTTGAAAATGTTTGCTTGTCTTAAATATACTTGTTGAACAAATTAGCTTTTTCAAAGATCTGTTTTTCTTGAAACTTACTTTTATGTCCCAAAGATCCCCAAGATGAAAATAAGATTGGTATAGATGGAATACAGCAGTTCTGTGATGACCTAGCTCTTGACCCAGCCAGCATCACTGTGCTCATCATCGCGTGGAAATTCCGGGCTGCAACACAGTGTGAATTTTCAAAGCTGGAATTCATGGACGGAATGACTGAGCTGGGGTAAGTGCTCACTGAGTGTTAGATGGTGACAGTGTGATCCAGTGTCCTGTTTTGGGGAATTCTCAGTCTTGGTGTCCTTTCTGAGACATTCCAGAGCCCAGCAGCACCTGTCTGCCTCTGGAAGAACACAGGCCTGCCTTGGTTGTGTGGTGGTTGGCACAGAGCTGCTCTGGCAGGTGGGGCAGGGATGTTGGGCAGACCTGGGCTTTCTCTGCCTTGTGAGAATGCAGGAGTCTTTATCACATTTTCCTAAAAATGTTGTGGATTCTAGAACCTGATATGTCAGGTATATGTGCAAATGCAACGCAAAGAAATAACAAATGAAATTCTTGTAGAGATGCAGTCTCATTAAAGGCTTCCTAAATTCTGTTTTGATAATTGTATTGTATTCTACAAACAGTTTAAAGATATTTGTTTAACTCGTGTTTTTATGGCAAAATGAATACTACATAAACAAATGTGCTTTTTAAAATGCAGATGTGACAGCATAGAAAAACTGAAGGCCCAGATTCCTAAAATGGAACAAGAATTAAAAGAACCAGGAAGATTTAAGGATTTTTATCAATTTACTTTCAACTTTGCAAAGAACCCGGGACAGAAGGGTTTAGGTATGTTAATTCATAAGCATTTGTTCATAAATACTGGAAATTACTAATTAAAGCAGTAAATGAATGTATTATTGTGGTCCAATGAATCTGAAAGATAATCACCCTTGGGATAAAATATATCTCTGTGTTTTGAAAGACAGATGTCAATTTAAGGTATTCAAATTGATTATTAATAAAGGCTACAGAATTTTATGAGAGAAGGTTTATTCTTTCATTCAGAGTGAGTGCAGTTCTCAGTAAGCACAATGGATTATGGTCTTATATTAAAGACATAATTGCACCACTTAGAATTTGCAGCACTGAACAGATTAATTGAATCTTTACTTCTAGCATAAATTGAAGCTGTAAAACCATTTTCTGTGTAAGCACATTTGTACAGTTCCTTGTACCACCAAAAAAGCTTGCAAATGTCTTAGCAGGATAGAACTGGAATGGTACAAATGGGTTCCTGTGTTCTGGGCCTGATGCCTGCTGGTGCCTTCCTACAGAGTTTTTCCCCCTTACCTCACTGAAGGCTTTTTTGTCATTATTTCAGAGTTCACACACTGAGTGTGGCTGTGGTTGGTGTAACAGGTGGAGTGGAAGAATAACTTATAAAAATAATTTCAGAACACCACAGTTTGGATGGAATTAAAGCAACAAAGCTCTGTCAATTCAAAACAACAAAAGTGAGGGAATAAAAATTTCTTTCAAGCAGTGATGTTAAACAGCCAGAATGTACATTCACTTCTCTGCAGTGTGATTTGGCTATTAGCCATACTAGCGTTTCATGATCTTGTAACTTCTTAAGTTATTTTTTTCCTGGTTTTGAGAAGTCATAAAATATGGAAAGGCTGGTAGGTTCTTCCTTGGCAGCTTTTGCATTTGTTTTTCTCAGTAGTGAAAATGCTCTAAACTGGACAGCTTTACATTCCCAGGCTGTGAAAAGATGAGCTTTCTGCTTTAGTTTTACTGGCTTTTATGTACAGACCAACTTTTGGCTTAAAATGAGTATTGAAAAATAAGTAAATAAGCAAAAGCTTTATGTCCTTCTTTGGCATCTGGCTGTATCTTGTTTGTTATTTTCAGTGGATTGTGAAAAAAATTTTCACTGTATCCAAAGGAGCTAAAAGTGCTGCTAGACAATCTGAAAATACTTGTGCATGCTTGTAGTCATTTCTGAATCATGCAAATAAATGAATGGGCTGATTTGTATTCCTTGTAGAAAGTCATAATAATTTTTTAGGCTGCTACAACAGGGAAAATGTGGACAGCAACTGAATTGTGGGATTAATTTCCCAGGAAAACTGATTCACTTGCTTTATTTCTCATTTCACCATAAATGAGAATGTGCACCTTCTTTGTGCAGGTTAAGCTCTAGCAGTGGCAGACAAATATAGTTTTCTGAGATCTATACAGCATATACATAGTGTAGGATAGGTTTTTTAATAAAGTCTGGCTCTGGAAGTGATGTAGAACTGAGCTTAAAGTCTGGATGCTTACCAGCCATTTTGGTGCTTATAAATACACAGTTCTAGGCATGAATTTAGAACAGGGCAGAATAATTCTGGAAACCCTGGAGCAAAAGAATACTGGGAGAAGTACAGAGCTGCAAAGTAAGTGCTGCTAGTTAGGCAATTAATTTTGCTGTGTCTAAATAACTACTTGTAGGAACTTGCAAATTGATTTTAATGTATATTGGCCTCTAATCTTGCAAACATTGTGCAGTAGTTCTGGCACAGTTCTGGAAATACATTTCCTCTGCATAATTCCTTACTACTGTGTAAGTACTGTGGGTGTCTGAAAAGTTCTTGTGATCTCTGCATCTCATTGGGGAATACCCTGTAGCTGGTGTTCATCTCAAATATTGTTTGCTTCTCTTGCATCTCTCTGGATAAAATTCAAAATGGAGGATGTATTTTGAGACTCTTATATTTAATGCAGGAGGATTTCACTGAGCATTCTCACACTTAGAAACATAAAATCATATCTTTACCTTCCAGTTTTTCATATAAAGTTATTATATATAATTCATATATATATATATATTCACATATATATAATTCAAGTTATTTCATATAATTTCTTTTTAAAAGTGTAGTTTGTCCCAAGGCATTATGTCATCATGCTTTACATGTTTGGACTCATACAGTGAGTTTGAGGTTGCAGCATCCTGAGATTTAGCTTTTAACAGCCTTTGCTTACCCAAGAATTACCTCAAAATTGTATAAAAATGTTAGAATGCAGTTTGTTCATAGTGATTGTTACAAACCACTGTAAAATGCAGTGATTTGATCACCTTGCCTTTCTGTATGCACACTATTAATGCAGCACAGGTAAATAAAAGTTTTTAATCTTTTTCCTTGAGGAGCTGATCAGCTTCCTCTGAAGTTTGTATCTATTAATTTTTAGAAAGGCAGTAGTTTTAGTTGAGAGCTAAAATGCACGTTTTTGTACCTGAATCTCCAGTTAAAGAGAGACTTTGAGCGTCTACAGTCATGGATGAGTTGCCATTTTCAGGTACAGCTTTATTTACTGAGGAGTAGTGACTTCTGTCTAATTTGTCTCTGCTTCTTGCACTTTTGTCTGAAATCAAACCTCTTTGCAGCTTTACAGCAGAAAATCCTTCACAAATTTTATTCTGTACTTTGGTCAGGAGGTATTATAATGCAACTCTGCTGTTTGAGAACTTTTAATATCAGATGCTAAACAATCCAGAAACTCCCCATCAGCTTCTACTTTCCCTCCAGCAATGCAGATTTCATACTTTGTTTTGTTTGCTGTTGGTTTCACCTCCGAGATGAAGAGACTTGACTTCAGAAACGAGCGCTTGACAAAAGCCTCGTTACAAAGACAGCACCTGCAATAAGGTTGCCCTAAAAATGAAATCAGCAAAAATTGGTTTTATCTAAATTGTACTTTGTACATTAAAAAAAAGAAAGAAAGCCTCAGTACAAAATACTACAAATTTTCTTTTCAAACCAATAGCATCTTTAACTGAAAATATTTTGCTGCCTTTTAACTAAAGTATTTTTAGATAGCAAAAGGCATATGAAATGACCTGGAGGGCTTGGGGAATGTTAGATATTAATACGAGCAATTTTCAGTTCTGTAAAATATAAAATATGTGTGTAACACTTTATTTATGGTTGCCTTTTTGTCAAGGATCCATGAGTATTATTTGCATTAGTTCAATCTTTTCACATTTATGGATACATGGTTCATCCTGGTGTTAGATACTTGTGGAGATTATATATTTGATATGTATATCTCTAAAAGTAATTATTTTAATATTACAGATTTAGAAATGGCCATTGCCTACTGGAATTTAGTACTTAATGGAAGATTTAAATTTCTAGACTTGTGGAACAAATTTTTGTTGGTAAGTTTAAACCTTTATATAATCTGGACTGCAGTATTCTCAGAACTTGGAAGAAGTTATTGAGTAGATGTGATAGACTGTCTTGACCTAAATCCCAGATATTCATAGTGTGTACAAGAAAAATATGTTTTGGGGATATGGATGTGTTCGAGACAGTAAAAATGAATGTATAATAGGGTTTTAATTTATTTATTTTTAATATAATTTTTCCACCTCTCCAAACAGGAACATCATAAAAGATCAATTCCTAAGGATACCTGGAACCTTCTTCTAGACTTTAGTACAATGATAGCAGATGATATGTCTAACTATGATGAGGAAGGTAAACATTGCCATTTTCTCTCATTAACTTCTGACTGTGTTTTGTTACATTTATTACTGTGTGTCTGCTTTGGCAGAATCTCAAAGCCAGCTCCATTAGAGTATTACTGGTGATCTGAAGTCCAGGTAGAGCTGCTTTAATGCATGTTGTAATCATCTCTGTTACTGATGTTATAAAAAAGAAATGCCAAAGCTTTCATGGAATCCATTTTCTTTTTTTTTGTTCTGTCTAAGCTCAGACACAAATTCTTTCTTACTGAGACAACCTCAAATTCTTTCTTATTGAGACAAACCCTGCTATATGTCCATTTAAAACCCACAGATTCTCTGTTGGTGCAGTTCTTGGCATCCTCATCCAATTAACTGATCCATGGTTTGTGCAGCTCTGTGTAGGGTCCTCTGGTTATTGCATTTTGTAGCTGAGAATGTTTTAGAGTCTGGTTGTTTCAGTTTATGTGAGGCTTGAACATGTTTTGACATAGAAGTGAAGCTGGCAGCACACAGGAGTTGCTGAACAGAACTCACTTCCTACCAAATGTGTTTCTTGTAAACTTTTGTATGGATCTTTCCTCTTGCAGTC
This sequence comes from Dicaeum eximium, assembly GCA_013396995.1. Taxonomy (NCBI): domain Eukaryota; kingdom Metazoa; phylum Chordata; class Aves; order Passeriformes; family Dicaeidae; genus Dicaeum; species Dicaeum eximium. The sequence goes on along the minus strand of VWZP01008069.1, from coordinate 1,075,752 downwards.
CAAGTGCAGCCAAGAACAGCTGATAACCCTCAGCCCTTGGCAGCACATCAGTTCAGCGAGGGGGAAACTAAACTTGTGATACCTCCAGAGCAGAGGGCAGCAAACTTCTCCAACTTTATTTAGTAATTATGGACATTGTCCATAATTCCCTTGTCAGTTTTGAGTTAGGATTTTGGTCCGTTTTTTGGTTTTGTTTGGAAGATGACCTTTGAAAGTGATGTGTATTAATTGGCTTTAAAGGAAGCAGAAATCTTTAATCAGCTCTTAAATTTCAAGCAGGAAAATCAAATTATATTTTTTTGCTTCAAGCTCTGCCTAGTTTAATACTGGAAGGCAAATAGCTTGTCTGGATATGAAGCTTGTGAAAGAATGCCTTGTTGAACCAAGATCTTACATTCTGGTGTTTTCCTCTTTTAGGGGCATGGCCAGTTCTTATTGATGACTTTGTGGAATTTGCACGCCCTCAAATTGCTGGGACAAAAAGTACGACAGTGTAGCACTAAAGGACCCTTCTAGAGTGTACATAGTCTGTACAAATACCTGAAATGGAAAATTGCACAGTCAATTTCTGCTGGCTGGACTGAACTGAAGATCAATCCTCACACTATGGCTGAGGGTTGAGACAAACCTTTAAGGATACATCTTGGACCATATCATATTTCATTCTTCTACTGGTGGTTTGGGCTTTTCTTCTAGTCTGGACCACTCTTGCCCGTTAAATTCCAACACTGTGGATTTCATCATGGATTTATTTTTTTGTTGGTGGATCACCATTGTTTCATCTCCCTTAAGTCCTAGAAGCTTTATAATTATTTTGAGGTTTCTGATTTCCCATAAAGCACAACGCTGGTCATCATCAGACAACTGTTGTGTGGCATCTGAATTATACAGGTCAACATCAAAACAATTTTTAAAAGAATCCTTAAATATACACTTGGGGCTAGTTGCAAAGACTGTACTGATAGCACTTCCTGCAAGAGTGATATATTTAAGTGTACTGGGTCCGAGTTTTTCTTTTCTGGAAAAGTGCAGGTGTCGTCTGAGTTCGAGTCTCTGGTCACAGCAGTGACAGGAATGACCAAGGAGCCCCAGGGCTGTTGACTGGGGGTCTCTGGTGCCCAGCTGAGGTTTGCTGGTGGCTCAGCTGCTCTGGGGACAGCTTGAGGACGACACAACTCGAGCACTTCCACCGCGAGGGCGATGGCAGAGCCTGCAGTGGCCGAGCTGTGTCCTCACGGAAGCCAGCGTTCTCTAGGTTACTCTCTAAGAAATCAGATTTCATTACAGTTTTGAAATGCTTATCTGTCTGTCAAAGAAAGGTTTTTCATTTCTGTGGAAATCAAACACTTGAATATACTGAATTTGTGTCTTAACTGTTTGCTACACAAGACAGTATTTTAAATTGAGACGTGACTTTTATGGCTGAGATGTGACGAAGCAAATGGCCCTGTTGTACAAGAAGCTGGTGAGGTTGATGTGAATCTGGGTTTTGAAACCATTATCCTGGTAAGTTAAATCTTCATAACATAGAGGTACTGCCGTTATGGATGACACAGTTTTTTAAATTATTTTGCTGAGTTTTCCTTAAATTGACGTATCACTGTGGTTGCCAAATACAGAAATTAAGAGTAAAGCCTTCCCAGACAAGCACAGATCAGATACAAACTACTACACTGGCTTTGTTTGTTTAAATTATTTTGTTGATCATCACTACTTCTGTCTTTGACTTTAGCGTTTGACTAAATCACTTCATTTGGATCAAAGCAGGTTTTATCAGATGCAATTCTTTAATAATACAAGAGCTCTTTAGCTGCTTTTATGGTCTTTTACTCCTCACTGAGTTACTTGTGAAGAGATGTGATAAATCTTGCTCTGGAAAACAAGCTGGAAAAAACGAGCTCCAGGAGAGGAGACAGACCAAGTGAGAAGAGGGGGTTAAAGTCCATGCTCTGAATAGTGCCCTGATAAGGCCAGAATTATTTTTGAGATGAGTCATTGGTACTTGCACTAGACTGCAGCACGATTTTATGCTGATGCTAAACGTATTTTAGGGAAAATTTGACTTAAACAGCTAAAATTTTTATTTGTACTCTGCAGTTGACCTTAAGGCTGGCTCCCCTTACAGCAGTGCCCTTTTGGCAAATCCAGTTGTGCATTTATTCCAAAAATACAGTTCCTCAAAAACATTGCAGACTTTCTCCAGCTACTGGAATTGGCTATGCCAAAAACTGTGTGTTTTGCTGCTTTCAGTATTTCCTTTCTCAGTTTTGTGTAAATAAAAATGGGGACTTGAAATTATGGGGTGGGTGGGGTGGAAAAAAAAAACAACTCGACAAGGTTATCTCTGCGTGCTGTTTTCTGTCTTGAGGGTTTTGGTACTGTTTCAGATTGATTAGTTCAAGTATGCTGTGTTTGGAGAGGAGAACTGACTTGCTTTTCATCCCAATGCAGACTTGTGCCTCAAAAAAGTCTGGATTGGGCAGTGGCAAAATGCCGTGGTGTTTTAGAGACTCTTCCTTTTGAATGCAAGATCTTTCCAACAAAATAGTGTTGTCATCAGTTTGGTACTACATGCTTATAATTACTGTGTAATTATAAAGAAATACATAAAAACTTTGACTAATTATGTTGCAGAAAAGGGTTATTTGTGCTATCATGGCATCTTAAAAGTTTTTCAAGATTACTGAAGTTGAAAGAAACATTGATTTAACGGGGTGTTGTTCTAAGGACAAAATGCCTGGATACAGGGAATATTTTGTACTGAAACATGCTCGGATGTGGCCATGTGGTTTTTTTCCTTTATATATGTGTGGGGTTTTTTGGTTTGTATTTTTTTTTTTAAGAATGCAGCCAGTTGCTTACTTGGATTGCTTTAATTCGTAAGTGCTTATGTCTTCAATTCGATGATCTCCCTGCAAATGGATCGATTTAATTTTGCCAAATGTCAAGGAAAAAAAAAGAAGGCAAACATCAAGTTTGTAAGCTGTTTTTATACATTAAAATATGTACAAAATTAGAAGTGCCCTGATATAAAACACTCAATCTTGAGATTATATTTAGTAAAAACCCATCATTTACATATCTCTGTAAGTTCAAAATGTAACTTCTTACAATCCCTCTCATTACCAACAGAGGCAATAAAGCTCCAGTGAAATTGCCATGACTGAGGTTTGTACTGCATTGTTTCCGTGTATTATTTGTAAAACTTGTTTCTGGAATGTGCTTTTAGGGAGTGGGGGAAAAAAAAGCATGGAGTACCTGTGTTCTGCATAAAATACAGTTCAGGGCAAGTCTTTCTTGGGGAGGGGGAAAAAAAATCCAAAAGCTGCTTCTCCACCTTGCCTGTTGGTTGTTCCCAATGCCCCAGCACGTGCAGGAAGACACCACACACTGCCGTGGCTCAGATCCACCTCAGGTACAGGTACAGCCACTTCCTTACTGATCAGCATGTTAATAAGTAACTTATGACTTGCTTCAGAACTGTTTTACAATGAAATCCCTACTAAGACATCTTTATTCAAGAAAGATACAATTTTTTAAAGAATGCATTTAATAAACTTTTGTCATTCACACTTTTATTTAAATAATGTTGCCAGAAGTCTCTGTAGATTTGAGGGTGGTAAATTGACCAGGTTGGCTTTTAAACACCAGTGAGGCCTTTCAGACTTCTGAGCTCCCCAGCACTTAACCACACCATTAAATACTTGATGTAATTATAATTTCATCTATCAAAAATAGGCCTTAGCTTGTTAATATGGAGCTGGTTTAGTACCAATGTGTAGAAGTATCTGCAGAGAATAAACACCAAGAGTTTTGCTCCTAACTAGGCACCTGTATCTCAGGCCCAAGTCTGATCATTTAAACTGGTAGAAAACTCAACACCAGCTTCTGGCAGTTCTCAGTCAGCAAAAGCTGCCTAAATGCAATTTGAATGTTTTGCATGAAACTGCAGGTGTTTCTTTTCTAAACTCAATTCTGTGTTTTTGGGATATAACATTTCAAACCTTTTTCAGTGTTCAAAGGACACCTGGCAGGAGTCTGAGGGATAAATCAAATTAGGGCGAAGAACCTGTGAGGGTGAGTGAGGAGGGGGCTGTAAAAATTTCTTTTTCTTGCTGGTGATTTCTCTCCAGCCCAGCTCCTGACTATTCCTGAGCCAGGGTGCAGCAAGCCTGGCTTTGCTCTGCCTTCTTTTCCCCTACCACTTACATAATTAAAACAATGACTCAGCTAGAAGTGAAAATTTTATTTAATAAATATAATTTTCATAAACCATTTTCAGAACAACTACTGACCAAGCTGTACAAGGAGCAAGCACACGGCCTCGCTGTCAGAGGAGCAAAAATAACATGAGGCAGCCACAGTGTCAAAGGTCCAAATTACTTATTGCTCACTTCCAGTGGGCAACGCCCCTTATCTGCCTAAAATTAAGGATCAGTTTCTTATAAAAGGTACTTGCAGAGATTAAACCATTCCAGTTTTTTCTTCAAAGAAGCAAGCTCAATCCCTCTTCAGTGAAAAAACAGGAGTCTAGATGATGATTTGTTATTTTTGTTGTATGCATAAAACCTGAAATCTGTCATGGGGACTCCAACTAGGAGTTGTAAAAATATATTCTTTGAGATACAAATTAAGATCCTCCTGCAGCAAGGTGCGCCTCATTTTTAACCACTTTCAACAGCACGCTTTACAGATCACCTTTTATCCTGTTGTCAAAATGTAAAAAGGGTGAGAGCCTGCTGCTGTTTGAAGTAATTTCCTTGCAAACTGCTGAGGAGAGATGAATAAACCCCAGGCCATGGAGGTGCCCGCAGGGTCTCTCAGCCAAGCCTCGCTCTGTGTCTCCAAGGGCCGCGCGTTTCTGTCCCCGTGTGTCCCCAGAGCTCTTCACCCCTCGGCCGCCCTGCGCTCCGCGGTGACACGGACGGGCCGAGGGGGCACCGGAGCAGTGACAACAACAACGTCCCCGAAGGAGCAGCAGGCGGCCCGAGCGAGTCCTGATGGCTTCGGAGCAGCGCTGAGCTGAAGGAGAGAGAAACCCACAGAAAGCAGAAGCCTGGCACGTCCCGCTGCCAGGAGCCGACAGAGCCACGAGCATCCCCAGCACCCTGCTCCTGCTCCTGCTCCAACCCCGGCATTCCCGGAGCAGAAACCAACCCCTGCCGCTGGAAACAAACAACAGAAGCAAGGAATGTGCAAAACAACCAACAATAAAAACATTTGCCCAAAAGAATCCCAGCCCAGAGCTGCAAAGGAGAGAGTCTGGCTGGGAAATAATTCAGGAACAGGATAAAGGCTAAAATGAGAGGCCCTGGTGAAAGGTTTGCCCAGCTCTAGGAACGGCTCCTTTAAGCAGTGACATCTGTGTGCCAATCTGTGTAAAAAAGCAGTGGCGAGGGCAGTGACAGTGGTGAGGTATTAGGGATTCTACACAAAAAAACCCCCTTGAAATTCGACGTTCAAAAACACATTTTGCTTGAGCATTTTGGAACACTGAATTTCACCAAAATCACAAATATTTAGAAGTACAACAATAGCAGATAGAACTGTGAAAAATAATTTAGGCTGCAGCTTTGAGACACTTCTAGCACTAGAAAATGGTATTTTATTCCAATAAGAAATTATAGGTGCTTAATATGCATTCTAAGTTGCATAAGCTTTTCTCAAATCATTCTGAAAATGAAAAACCAAAGTTTTCAGCATTCTTTCCTTTGAAGCTTCTGGTTCCCCTTCCCTGCTGTAATCTGAAAAAATACAGAGTATTTTTAAGCGGAATATTTACATTTTAGGTTTTGAACCAATTCAGAACATCTCAGGTTTTTTTTCCACTCCATCCTCTTAAAAGTATGAGTTTGGCAACTAAAATTTTTTTCCTAAGTAACAAAACCAATCCCTGTTTTTCCCAGAGGCAGAACTGACCTGCAGAGAACATGATTCCCATTTGGGAGCGGCTGTGGAGAAGGTGCTTCTCAGGGACACTGCATAGTAAAGTGAGTGTACACCACTCTTGCTTTGAACTACAAACATCTACTACAGGCTTTTATGGATTTCAAGGCTAAAAGGTAAATAACAAAACTTTTCCTCCCCATGGCAGAGCCTCCCCCACATGTTCACATTCGCACTGAATGCCAGCATTACACTGAATTAGCTGGAATTTTCAGTTTCCCTCATGAAGGACTCTGCACAGTGCCCAGGGCACAATGAACTGGCTCCTACACTTCAGCTATCAAAGAAATACACAAAGTCTTTCTTCCTTGAATAGGAGCATTTTTAAAAGATTTGTGACATCAACACAAAACCCAGTGACTTCCTCACAAAGTATTTGTCACACCAAAACGCCCATCCTTAAGCAAAGCACATCTGTGCTCTCACTCAATGAGACATTACTGACTTAAATTTACTGCAAATAGAAAAATATACCTTGGCCGAGGGATGGATTCTTAAGTCCTTCCTGAATTGTTTAAATGCAAGTTTCTTCGGTAACCTTACAAACACTGGGAAAAGGGAAGGCAGGGGGAAAGGGAGAAGAGGAGATGGAAGGTTTTAAAGAAACACATAACGAGTTCAAATTATTCTTCAAATTCACAACTGTGCTGCTTTTGTGCAAATCTACTCAACACACTGGTGTGGTAAAAGCCAAAATACATCACCTAGAGTGGGCCAGTGGAAATGCTTGGAGCAGGGTTTATGGCAAAGCCTCTGCTTCCCCTCACACGAAGAACCCACCTGGCTCCCAGGGCAGGACACACCAAGCACACAGATGGATGAGGGCACACGGTCACACACACTGACAGGACAATGCTGTGCCTGACACGGACAAACAAGCACTGCTGAAAAGTGAAACACTCTGGGTGAGGTGTAAAATACAGCTAAACAGCAGATATCTGATTAGAGTAGTAAAATAATTCTGTATTTCCTAGGTATCCATGGCAGCATGAAGACTCCTAAGAGGAAAATCTACTAGGAAGAAAATTACTATTTTAAACGCAGATTTAAGATAGAGATGGAATATAAAGGAAGTTTTAAGAGTTGGTGAAATCTAACTGTATTTTGTTACTAGTGCATATCTGGAGGGGACTGGATGGATGACAATCAGGTTATTGTCCCTCCAGCTGGATCCAGGTTTTCAGCCCTATGCAGTGGGATTAGTCACATGTTCATACCTGCTGCATGAGAAGACAAGGCTCAATTTTAGTGTTTCTTCATCCCCTGGCACTTGCTGGGGGGATCTAGTGCACACTGACATTTTCAACCTCAAGCTTTACTCAGGCATCTGAAGACATGATACAGAAATACACTATGAACACTGAATTAAACATTTAAAAGGAAACTTTGCTCTATTTTGTTCCTTCTTCTTGTCTCATAATTTATTTTTAAAGCTTCTTAATTTCTGAACTGATGTTCACCTATAACAGTGGGAAAAACCCCTTGTGTGCTGCAAGTTCAAGTCACTACAAATTTAACAACGAAGTTCAAATGACACTTTCCTACACAGATGTTGCCTTGAGCATTGAGATCTTGTAAACTCCACAGTACCTGCAGCCTTCAGGTCTGAGTGAAGCTGCCAAGCACTAATGCAAAAACAAAGCTCCAAGAGGAGAGCTGAAATAACCCCAGTTAAAGTCATGAGCAGGAAAATGAACAGCAGAGCTGTTTATAGGCAAGGAACATCTGAAGGATCTGATCCCAGGAAAGGGGCACCTGTTCCTTTGCTCACTGAACTTGGGAGAATTTGGGATGACAAGAGGGACACACTCCCCTGGCAGCAGCCCAGTTACAGTCAGCCAGGTTTGCAGTAGCCCAGACTTAACAGTTTTTACTCAGAGCTAATTTTAAGATGGATCTTTACACATTTAACTGTCTGACAGGACGAGTGTTCCAGTTACTGATGGGATGTCACTGTCAGAGATGACCAAAGGGGCTGTCCCAAAGCAGCAGCACTTTTCCCAGTCCCTAGCCATGAACAGCACCGTTCCAAGGCACCCTTGCAGCACCTCCACTTCACCTCCCACAGCCCAGGACAAGCAGTGGGCTCAGCCACCCTGGCTGAGGGAACAGTGCAATGTTGCTGCTCCCCAGCCCCCACCATGCAGACACGTCTGTCCTGGGACAGGGAGGCACCTGCAGGATGCACCACCCACAGCTCCAACTGTGCAATTTGCTTTTATTGGCATACTTAGGTATCAAAACATTGCCATCGAGGTCTCGGATCCTTCCTACAGACAAAGATAATTAAGCATTAATTATATCTTCAAAGTACAATGTGACCGAATATAAATACATTAAAAAGAACAAAACATGTGATAATTCCCCAACTTGAAAAGGATTAATAATTCAAAAAATTTATGCTAGTGAGACTTCTGCTCAATCCACCAATTCTTAACAATTTGTTCCATTGTTAGGAATCCATCGTCAGGATCCAGAATTTTTAACAAAACATACAGGGCATAATAAAAGATGACTGGTTTCTGAATTGTACTTTAGGAGAACGGGGAACTCTTATATCCCTTTTTATTCCAAATTACTGATTTGTCACAGTTAACAGTGTTTTTCAAAGCAATGGCTAATATATTGCCACTCATACACCAGCATAAATATTTGAATTGCATTTAACTCTCAAAAATTACTAAACTGATTGCTTATAGAATACAGTAACTGTCCACAGAAATAACAAAATTGATTTGCAAACTGCTAAGACAGCATCTGCAAGACAGCTCAAAATGAATGTGTGTTTAAAAGGAAGGGTCATCATGAAAAACACAACTTTTAAAAATTAAATTGTGGAGATTCAAATTGATTCAAATTGGATCATTCAAATTTGGGAGGAGAAAGATTTCTGTCATTGCCCTACAGGGACATCTCAAGTATTAAATGTAGGATTCCAATCTGCTCATACAGCAACAAAAAGGATCAAATGGTCAGAGGTAAAAGCATTCCTTAAAAAAAAAAAAAACACCAAACCAACTTATTTAGCAATTTGTAGATGTAATTAGAAAAAATCCTGGGAGCGACTGCTGTGCAGATTATGCCAGGCCAGACAAGCCCTGCCTGGACTCAGGAGTCCTCTGGGCTTTCCTAGGGCAGCACCGGACACTGAGCTCGCCTCAGCACCTGCTACAGGTGTGTGAGCACCACATGGTTCCACAAGGCTCTCAAAAATGTCCCTGTCAGCAAGTGGATGAGTCCATTGTGGAGAGAGTCAGGATGCTCCTGTCGTTGGCATAGAAGGGATCCGATGAACTCCATGATCTAAAGCAACAATAAAAGAAAAGTATGGCTGACTGGGAACTTGTAGTTGTACTGGGAGGTGAGGAGAGAAGTCTATGACAGCAAAAGATAAAAGTGTTCTGAGAGCAGGCAAATGTATCTCCTAAAAGGACTAAGCTACTAATTTCATGTAGGTACCTGCAGTTCATTCAGACCTTTGGAAACAGAGGCCAATTCATGCCTGCTGTGTAATTAGCACACAGCTACAGCTATTTCCATCACTATCAATTAAACCAAGCAGAGGTTCTTATGGCTGTTTTGCAGCTGAAGTTTCAGTGCTGTGCTGTGGGAGGCTGTGATGCTGCCTGTGTACAGAGGGACTGTGAGGCTGTTCCAGCAGGGCCCTGTGGAGCACAGCCAGCCCTGGAAACCGGCACAGCCACGTGCCAGCAGGAAACATCCACACTGCCTGAACCTGGGCAAGGCAAAACTTATCTACAGCCAGGAATCGTCAGGGAACCACCCCAGACGTTACAGCTGCTGACTCAGAGGGGTCTCACAATGTTTTTCCCTTGAGGACAGATTACTGCTTGGGAAGAAATACTGTTCTTGGCTGGACAGCATTACAGGACTGTATGGGAAAAGCTGAAGAAGTCTGGAAGGCAGGAAATCAAAACACAATGAGCTTATCCTCCAAATTAGGCTCTGTCAGAAATCTGCTGTTTCTTTAGAACTGTTCCATCCAGTGCCTTGACACAAAAACCACTAATGGGAGACCCAACAATTGAGCAATGATTCCTACTGTACAAGTAATGTATGTGATCCAGCATTCTTAATATTTTAGTGACTGACAAGTTGACAGACAATTAATGGAACAGACAGACAAAAATGCATTTTAACATACCACACCACACATTTTATATTCTAACTGGCGAATGAAGCTATAGAAAATACTTCTCAGATACATTTTACAAGCAGTAAATTAAGCACAAGAGACAATATTCTTGTGGCCCGCTACTCCAAGCATTTGTACGACTTTGATTTACCAAAGTTTTTCTCAAAATTTGATACAATGATCTCATGTTATCATATTTGACAGAATATCATACTTGATAGAGTATCAGGAGAAGAGAATAAAACACAAGCTGGCTACAGCATTATTTAAAATAGTGCTCTTCATTCTACAGCACTTGCACAAACAACATATTCACCAGCATCACCTCAATGAACAAAGATAATTTACAGCTACCTCCTGGTTGAATACTTAGCTCTTTTACAGAGTACAAGTACTCGAAAGAACATCCTGTTGGGGACTGCACCATCTTCTGGAGATTTAGATAAAAAACAAAGCAGCTCAAGCTCGTGAACAAAGCCTAAACAATTTTAAAATCACCCAACACTTTTCTTAATTGTACCTTCAGCATTTCACAACTTGTAACTGCTCCATGTGATTTAAGCAATTAGTAATTTAAAAAATGAATAAAGACTTTCTCATATTAGCACAAAAGTATAAGGGAGAAAATGGTCCCTTAACTCTTAGACCAGGTATTAAGTGTCAATACTGAGTGGAAGGAGCTGAAATCATTGGAGAAAAGAAATATAACCAACTTAAAAAAAATCTCTTTTCTATTTGTATTGTACAAAAATTTAGGTGAAAATAGAAGATTGTTCAGAGCAATTTCAACCAGAGGCAGATGCAAAACCCACAGAACTTCAAGCCCTTAGTGTAGCACCAAGATAGTTTTGCATATTCATTGAACTTAATCCTAATGTCTGTATTCTAAGAACTCTAAAATTATTTGGCTAGCTGGAACGTCATCTGAAAACTACATGAGGTAAGCAGAAAAGAAACCTGAGAAAAAGCAGTCTTGAAAAAGTGTTTAATATTCTGTCAAATATGAGTTAGCTTCAATAAATATTTTTCAGTTCTTAAGGAAAGGAAATTTGAGTGGAACAAAGAGAAAATTGTAAAAGTGCAAATACATTGCAGAAAACAAAACACAGAATACCTACCTTATAAGACTACAGGTTACTAAGGCAATTGTTAACTAACAATCTGTCCTAATTAGATAACAATAAGTGAAAAGAACTAGCATGAGAAATTCCTCATTTGGAAAGCACAGTTTTACAGAGAAGGGAAAAAAAACCCCAGAAAAGTTAGAGCAACTGCTACCAAAATGTTGATCTTTAGACCAATTAAATGCTCACCTTGTAGATTAAAAATTCTATTAAACTGTTTATTTTACACATCATGCCTGCTTTCTACACAGCAAATTTGAATTAAAAATTTACTTAATTGTAACACTTCATTTTTCATATGGAATGAAACTTCTTGCATACTCATACTCTAGATTTGTAGAAACATTGAATAAATTTCATAAGCAAGCCAGGAGAGAGAGACTGACCGAAAGCACAGACACCGTGTTCAACACAAGAGTTCCAACAGAGATGAGCTACAGACCAGGCAATGCCTAAAGGCAGAATCAGAGCTGACAAAGCTGTCAGGGTAATTACCCACACAGGATTTGATACCCAATGAATGATATCACAACCTTTAACTGAAAGAGACAAAGTTCTTCAAATACAAAATGATTTTCCTTGAAAATGTGTGAAGTTCAGTGTTTTCAGGTTTGCCTTTTGACCAATGAAGGACCATGATATCATTCAAGGACAGAGATTACGATGTACAAAAGACTGGTTTTATTTTTACCCCCAAATATTTCCATATTTGTTTGCTATCCCTCTTTGTTTGGAAATGGGGAGATGGCACATGAGAGGATTCAGTGAGAGCTCCTCTCCCAGCTGGGCTGACTGCAAGAGCAGTGTTGCTCTGCAGACATTCAATTACTCAAGATGATTTTATCCCACTGACGTTTGTTTCACACGTGGTTTGTGAAGGAAAGATTTATTTAGCACATACTTTGGAATGGCACACATGATTTTGACAATATACCTTCTGGAACCCAAAAAACATTGAAAATTCTTAGAACCTGAAGACTCTGTTCTGTCAATCACTCTGATTTTAGAAATAGATTATAAAAGTTATACTACAAAAATATTTCATCTTCATATCAATCAATGGCTGAAAGATTTAAAGGCTCTCCTCCTAACAATGAAGTTAGATTCAAGGTGGGGAATGTGAGCCTTTTGTATACCTTCAGGAGTAATGCAAGCTCCAAGGTAAATATTTGGAGGTTGTACATCAAGAACCAAAGGGAAAAGTCTTTTGACTTTACAAACAACTCCTGATTCGTGAAGGCAAAAAAGTAATCAAAAAGGAGAACAAAAACAGCAGCAAGGCTTGATTTTCTAAAGAGAAGAACGTACAAATCAAGAGAAATTATGAGAGATACAACACAAGAGCTTGTAAAGCCAAACTAAACACTTTAACAGAAATCTTTCCAAAACCATTTTTCCCCTCCCCATCCCAAAAGAAACCACTCAAAAAGAAACAAGAAGCTAATCTTTTAGGATGAAAAAAGTACAATAAAGAGTTGCATTTTCTACTTAGATAAGCAAAACCTGCAGCTGGTTTCTAGACATCTATTGCTGCAGGCTCATCGGGTTCCAGTTTATAGGAGAATCGTCTGCAGCAAAGGCTATTGAGAGAAATGCCACACCTGTTGACCCGGGTCGGGCTACACCTTCCCATCAGTCGTTCCAGCATTCTTCTAACAGATGGGCATGCTGTTTCCCCATCTGAGAAGCAGCACATGGAGTCCAAGCAGTTGATACCTGAACCTGCCTCAGTAAGCTGGAAACAAAAAATAAATAAAATAAGAAAATAAAAAAGAAAAATCAGTACTCACAAATTCTAGCAATGAAGATGTTACCAAAAAACACTTAGGAAAAGCAGGTTTTTCTGAAAGCCAGAGTGTTGAATATTTTTCAATTTTATAGGAGAACTACAATAATAATATTACCACTTCCTAAGGTCTACATACACTAAAATTTGTTCTTCTCAAGGTTTGAGTGCAGCCTTGTTGAGTGCATGGAAATGGTTTGGCACAACATCTGCCTAACACTGGAAATGGACTGGTCAGGAATTCCCTCCAACAGATCCCACAGCAGAGCACATGCACTTCCAGCTGGGATGCTTTGATTCACCTCTGTGGCCCTACAACAATTTATACCAGCTCAGCCCTCTTTTAAGGGAAATTTATCAAGACAAAGCTTCAGGCTGCAGAATACAACACAGCAATCTGATCCCAAGTAATTCTTCCTCAAGTGCACAATCAATGAAACTTCCTAGAATAATTGACATTTTATCACTACCATAGATACCCTTGGCTTGGTACAGAACAAAAGCACATTCCTGATTGTGTGAACATGGTTTATCCAAAAGCAAACAAAGCAGATATCAGAAAGGTTCAGTCATGTTCATGCCAGCATGAAGTAATTCAGCATTAGCATAATCAACTTTCAGCAGCTCATGTTTTGTAGGTGAGAAAAAAAAGGAATAAAAGAAATAAAATGAAAAGAAAGCACTAACAGATATATGGGTGTAAGTGCCACCTACCAGTGTGCTCCTGTACAGAACTGCTGCACCAACTGCAGCATAACTGGAATCTCCTGCTTCTGCAGAGAGAATATCCTAAACTGACTTCAGTAACCAAAGAGAAATAAAAATGTGAACTGTGGGGATGCTTTTTAATTTAAACTCTCTATGAGAGCATGCTGTCAAACAAATACTGAACACAGAGGCTGACCTTAAGCATCCATTACCCTCTCCTCACACCAGTGAAAGAAGAATTCTGGGAGGAGGCATCTTAGTCCATGACAGGACACAGCTCACTTAAGACCTTCCCACAACTTTTCACTGTGACACCAAAGGTGACTGACTGTTGTCTGAAGATTGTTTTTGAGCCCCAGTTTCTTCCATGCCACCCACAGTTGCCAAACACTGCAAGGAAAGCAAAGAACCTCAAGAGTTCCTACGGGAATGGTTCAGTACGAATGGATACTCTCTTTCCTAATCCCCCCAAACGGCAGCTGGACACATTTACAGCTTCACAACAGAAGAACAGCCTGCACAACAAAGAAGAGGCAGCTAACAGAAACAAGAGGCTTTTGGAAATAGAAGAGAAAAATCTCAGCTGGTAGGACAAGGAGGAACACACGCAGAACTGGTGCCTGTTTCCATGCACCTTTGCCTGTGCCTGCCCCTTCCTCAGCCCTGTGCCACATTCCCCACAGCCCCTACAGACCTTCCCATCACACCACTCATTGGGATGTTCACAGAACTGTCACTCACAGCTGTTGGAAGGTACAAGATTCTCTACAAACTGAGCCCCCTGATCTTGTGGCTGCTGCACCTCAGAGGCCATGGCTGAGTACAGGCAGAACATGCTTTAACTCACACACTCATCTGGGGAGGTCTTTGGGACACAAAAGGAACATTTACTGTGACAATGAACTTCTGTACCTGAGAGGCAGGAGCAGAAGGTTTGCAAGTGACAGGTCTGAAAGGGATTCTGGTTAAAAGACAAACAAAACAAAACACACCTCAACAGAGCCTGAGTCCCTGAACACCCTCATGTGATGACCACCATGACTGCTCCCAACTGCAGTGCCACAGAAGATACCAGAATCAGGAACTGCACACTTTGCAGCACTGCAGTACCAGCAAATATGACCTCCAGAGCCACCTCAGACTGTGCTCCCAGAGTTGTGGCAAGAGATTACACAGAGCAGAAGGAATTCCCATTTGGAGGTCAGCAGGCAAAGCCCTGCTGCAGATGGAGTGACCCTCAACAGCTGTGGCCACAGCAATACGGAACTGTAACATTCCTACACTCAGGATTTCAAACAGAGCATTTAGTTCATTCATTATGCTCAAGCAGACCTTTAAATTGACTGCAGAAGTCACATTACTGTGGCTGTATGCTGGATCATATGAACCAGAGCAATTTTTCCTTAGAATCTGTTACCCTGAGAGCCAGCAGTCCTGGATATTATCCAAAGACTGTCAGAAAGAGGAACCAAGAGTGACCCAAACGAGCTTCCAAGGAGCAAACCCTCAGCTCTGGATTTTGGAGGTCTAATGTCTCTTTTTCTGGAGAATCTCCTTCATTCTTCACAAGGCAGATACAAAAAGCTAGGATCATGCTTGAACCACAACTTACGGAAAAGTTAATACAACTTTTTTAAAAAAATGACAAATGAGGCCTTACATAAGCCTGGAAATAATTCTGTTCTGTCAAACTCACAGTTAATTGTAAAGAAATACTGTGAGAACATTATGGACAAAAAAACCCAGCTAAATTTTACATGTAGATATATTGTTTATCACTGCCTGGTGAACATGGAGTTTTGTATTTACATCCACTACCTGGAAGGAAGATATATATGCTAGAGAGTCCCTTTTCTCACTTTCTCTCTGTGAAGGACAGTTATGG
Source organism: Dicaeum eximium (assembly GCA_013396995.1). NCBI lineage: Eukaryota > Metazoa > Chordata > Aves > Passeriformes > Dicaeidae > Dicaeum > Dicaeum eximium. The sequence goes on along the minus strand of VWZP01008069.1, from coordinate 1,060,147 downwards.
TGATAGCTTTATACTGAAGTAAAACCTGGCATGGCAAGGCAGGAAGGCATAATGTTCTCTGGAGACCTGAAACAAACCCTCAGGAAACATAAGGCAGGAGAGACAATGCTTTAAAAAAATTAATAAGTATAGAGAAATACCAAATACTACTAATATTTGGGCAGCAAATAAAGTATGTTCATATGATAAGATCTGGATCTCAATAAACATAATACTTCATATGAGAATGGCTCATTGGATGTCATAAATCAAAAAGCAACTGAGGTGCAGAATTAAAGAATGATTCAGCTTGATAAAGAAAAAAAAATCAAACCAACGTTCTATGATGCAATTTTTCTTGTAGATACAAAAAATATGGGTATTTTGGAGATGGCTCAATGACTGTCTCTGTATGATATATGTAAATAAATACACACACATTAGGGTACAGTGGGAGTACTACCTAGTGGAGGTAAGAACTGTCGGGCAGGCAAGATGGGTCTAGCAGCTGCCTACTGTCCTCCCCTCTGTGCCTGCTTTCAGCAAAGTCACATGCTGAGCTGACTGAACCCTTATCTTCTTCCATCTGGAAGGACAGAAAAGCAACAGATCTTATAAAGCACCATGCTTGCATTGCTTTAAAACAGTTACCATTGTTACAAGAATTTTCACAGGTCTGGTCTTGAGAGAACAAGGCATATTTACAAGGTCAAGAGGCAATTTTTATTTTTGGTGGATCAAGTGCGGTTTCTCAGCACCCCAGTGTTAAAAGTGTTTGGCCTTTTTGTGGTTTACAGACTACAACAAGGAAAACCCAACAAATTCAGAATCTATCTAAAATTCTTAGATTTTGGAGTTTTGTTTTCTCCCTTCTAACAGAAAGGATGATTTCAGTTTGTTTTTCTTATTGCAGGTTATTCCAAATGCCACAAGGCAGACATTTCAACCCAGGATTTAATCACACTGAAGAGCACTGCAGGGTATGTTCCTGAGCCCAGGTCCCAGCTGCCAACATTCTGATGCCACATGGATGTTTTAGGAAATTGATACAAGATGGTTATTACTATTCCACAATTAAGTTAAAACTTCCTCCCTAATGTAAATCTCACTATCTTTAACCCTTAATATACCATATACCAAAATCACAAACAATTAGATTTAAAATTTTTAAAGAAAATACATAGGAATGTTGACATCTAACAACTTCACTGCCATGATGTTTTTATCACTTCTTTTTCTACTCTTTGTATCAAATGAACCTACAAGTGCCAAATTATTTCATTATTTCCAAGTCATTAGACAAAGGTTTCTTCAGGTAAGTAGTATGTGCACTTCTGTGACTGAAGTCAAATCCAAAATGGTGCATTCTTCCCTCATTTCCTCATCTTCCTGCAATAGGTTCTGTGGATTAGCCAACAGATCAGCACCAAACTGTGCTGGCACAATGAACAGGTCTGTAAGGGAAGAGATTACCCTTGACCAAAGTGCAGCACATCAGGGTGTTCTGGCACACCTCACTAGTGGGAATGAATTGATGCTTCCACTTGGACAGTTTTCTTGGAAATTGCATGTTCCTTACAGAAAACATAGGCTGTAAGAGGCACAGAGACCTCTCTGCTCCTGACTTGACACAGCTGGGCTGGGTCAGACCTGAAAGGTGTAGGGGTGAATCCCATGGAACAGGAGCTAGAGTTAAAAATACAGACAAGGAATGAAGGCCTTAAAGCCAGGGTCTGGAGTTCTGGAGACAGCTAAAGAGCAGATCTGGACTGAGATGAAGGGAAAACAAGGCAACAACAGACTCATGGGGCTGGAGATGGGGAAAGGACAGGCTTTGGCTGTGACAAGGTAAATGCTCCAGAGCCCCGGATGTAACACTGTGCATTGACAGCTTTCTCTGTAAATAAAACCTGTCTGGTGTCTTACATTTCCCCAGTTCTGGGTACAGTTCATATCACACTGTCCAAAGATAGAAACTCTGTAAACACAGTTAATCCCATCAGTAAGTAGAATTAAAACATCTGTCCAAGCAACACTTCTCAAATGTGGCTTAGGATTTCTGACAGTTCTTACAAAGCACAGGACACATAGACATATGTGCACAGAGAACACTTTTTTACAGATCAAAACATGGAATGAGATACAGTGGGACCCAGTCAGTACCCTAAGGTACATATTTCACACATTCCAAGAACTGGAGAGGTAGCTATGAAGGAAAGCAGTGCTCAGCCAGACTCCAGCTAAGCACAACACCTGCACCTGCCTGTGCTGCCTCATTTCCTCTTCATCCCATGCTCCAAAAGGGACAGTAAAGTTCAGAGGCAAGACTTCAACAGGCACACACAAGACTGCAATTCTGACTTACAGGAGTCACCTGGACACTTAGAAGATCCCCTCAAAGATTTTAACTGTACATCACCAGTGTACTCAATATAAACTTGAACATTTTTTGCACACTGTGAAGCCTACAGAAATAAAAAATTGTTGTAACGTCATACTTCTCTTTTAATTTGCATTCAAAAAAGAAGTCTTTTGATCTCAAGAGAAGAGTAAGCATTTTGGCAGAACAAGGCATAACTCAGTTTAACCTGGAGTTACGCTCCTTTTGAGACTTTAAATACATATTTACAAACAACAAAAACCTGCCAAAGTCTGTTCATCAACCTCCATGCATTCTGCAGTCACAAAGGATGCGATCCCTGGGTGGGCATGTACAAATGAGGTGTGACAGATTAGCTGCTTTACATATTCACCAGGCAGCTGTTTTGTTTCATGCTCCTAAGGTTTTCCTAGCCTTCCTTGCCCTGTTGCTTTGGGAAAACCACAGAAACCAACTCATGCTCTTCACTCCAAATCAGATTTTATTTAGTATAGTGAAGTAAGTAGTTTCTGTCTATCAGTTGATTTTCCTTTTCACTGTTTTAGGCAAAGATCCACAAGATAACTTCTGAACTTTGGCCAAAGATGGAATAAACAAATCTTTGTTTACTTCTTGTTGCACTTTACAAATTCAACTGCAGGTTAGAAAGCAGCCAGTGCTTGTACTTCAGGTATTATCAGATACTCAAGTGCAAAAATTCTGACTTAAAAGAGAATCAGATTTGCATCATCGTTACTCATGGACAAAACAGATTTCCCCTTTTTTTCAACCCTTCCCTAACTTTAATACGAAGAAAATTGCCTCACGTTAGCAAGGATTCTCCTGGTTTTAGCATTTTAATGACTACAGTGCTGCATTCCTAGACAGCTTTATTTTCCTTTGACTATCCAGCTGTATAAGCATTAAGATGTGTTTAGTTTTTGAAATTTTAACAAAATTTTCTGTTCTAAAACCTTTGGTGTAGATATGATGTGTGACATAATTCACTTTAATAATTAACTGATAAAACAGACTTACATACACTTATCCATAGTTTTTAAAAGGTAACTTGATAAACCAAGATATCTGATAAACTAAGAATTTGAAAAGCTAACTTGTAAAGGCTTTTGCAGAGGAACCTCCCCAATATGTTGCTAAGTTTAACAGCTTTCAAAAGCTATACTGTACTTTGCCTGTTTTAAAGCTATTAAGTGCTGAATTCAAAACAAAACAAACCAAACCCAGCCCACCACTATCCCCCTGGGTGTTTGAAAATCCAAAGTTCTGTGTTTCACACTGGGGTCACTAACATCACAACACAATGGCCATTTCAAGTTTTGCCTTGTAAAGTTGTAGTGCACTCTCAGAGGAAATACAAAACTTTTCTCTTTTGGTTAAACAAGTGGCAATTAAGTCCCTAAAATATAGCTTAGCTGGTTCTCCTAGGCACCTATTTGCACATTTTTAACAACAAAGTCACCTTGAAAAATATTTAAAAGGCATCAGATCTTTACATTAATTCTTGCTGTAGGATGTGGAATTAAATTGAGACATTGCTGATGCATATGAATGCTTAAGTCTTACAAAAGAGAATCAGCATTTGACAGCATTTCATGTGCTGAACTCAGTGCATTTGAAGAGTTGCAGAATCATGTTGTACCTACACAGACACGTGTATGCTTTGATCTTGTTTTGAATAATTTTCTGGGACTTTGTAGCCAAATGCCTTTAGGAATATGTATCTATACACATTGAAAACAAACAACACTCACTTTATAGCTGCACAACACAGACACAAAAAGCCTCAGCTGCACGGGGTATGGACACACCCAAGCTTCAAACATTATCTGCTCTTCTGACAAAATTGAAAGCAAATTAAAATAACTTGCAAGAAATTGCTGTCTGAAGTACATGGATCCTCCTGTCACAGCCTTACAAAGCTGAAATTATCCAGCATGCAAAATGCACTGTTAATCTTTATCATAAAGAAACCAAAAGCATTATAACCATGCTAGAAACTATGATTATTTAAAAATGGATGCAAGAACAGCTGATCTTTATTCTGGAAGTTGAACATCATGCTAGGGATGTTTTTTCCTTCAAAAAAAAGCAAAAGAAAAAAGAAAAAGAAAAAGCACGTCCAACACATGCTACTTAGGAGAAGCATTTGGCTCAGAAACACAGAGCAAAGCCAAGAAATCACCAAACTGAATGTTTCTGCACTACACATTGCCCTCTCACCCCACTAATATATATTCATGCCTCTTCCCATCTCTCTCAGCACTGGTTAGTTCACCTTGAGCATGCATAAGAGTTGATGAGGAACTGTCCCTCCTACTCTACCTAATTTTGCTCAGCTGATTCCTTGCCCTGGACAATGGCTGCAGTGCGATGAACTCGTCACTTAAAGCAACTCTGTTGGAGTACATCTACAATTGGACAGAGAAGGGATGGAACATACATGTCAGTAAGTAGCAGCAGTAATTTTCTAAGAGAAAGACACAGGACAACACATTGTTATTTAAGTGGAATACACATCATATACAGAACACAAGCCTGGTACCTTCAAGACAGCTCCTGGGACCATCACAGCCAGTCACTGTTTGGCAGGACAATTCTTAAAGTACCTTTGCTTTCACACTGAGAGAAAAGGCCTACACACTTTTACATCTGTGCTTTACCTGGCCCCTTTATTCTGCATTGCTTTCTCCCCTCAAAAGTGCTGTGATTTATCTTTACCCAAAGATTTATATTTTGATTCACATTTACCTTACTGTCCAGTTCCTCCTGTATGATTCTGTAACAGACCTATATTGAGAAATTGCCCACAAGCTACTTCAGGGCAACTGACCTCAGTGAAGCATAAGATGGCTTTTCTTTAGGCCAGTGAAAAAACCTTTGAAACACAGCAAAACTAAAATAAAATACAGTAACACACATTCACCCTAAGTGCATTAAGGAACATAAAGGTAACCAAGCTCATCCTCTATAAAAGTCAACTCATACTTGCCTGTCAAATTTTAATTTTTAGTTTCCCAAAATGAATGACCGAGATTTAAGTTGCTGTGACAGAACAATATTTACATTTAAAAGCCTATCAAATTTCTCTTTCATATCAGTTAAGTTTCTCTGCTCTCTTATGAATAACTTAGCTACATGTAAAATCTAACAGATCAGAGGTAAACTCACACTTGATGCTTTCACCTTATACTAACAAAAATATATAAAATCAAGGTAAGGCAGATTCCTACAGATACAGTGAATTCAGAGCACTAAGTCAGGTAAGTCACACACAAAAAAATTCTGAAAAACTAAAACAATAGGGGCAAGCATTTTCAACTGTGAAATGTGTGTTTTGCTCACTGCTCCTGGGATTAGTTTAGAATTTAAATGATGGCAGACAGAAACAATAACCTAAAAAGCTGCAATTTAAAAACAAGGAACTAGGTCATGTAACAATTTATCCTGCCATGACAAAAACCAAGTAACTATAAACCAAGATTTTTCTTTCCCCCCATTAGTATATGAAAATATACTAATGTAGTCCTCCAATTAAAAATGAATAATTAAACATGTTCAGTTATACAGAGGGTGCACCTACACTATGAAAAATAATTTAAAAGGACAATACACAAAGTTCCATATTTACTCCTTGTCAACTACTTCCACAGAATTCATTAGCATCAGCCATCACCCTTAGCATTTAGGATATTTTCCAATATTTAAGATATTTTCCAAACCCTTTCTGTCTGAAAGTCAGTCTCTTCCTCTGCTTGGAAATGGAAAGAAAATATTTACTAGGAATTTTAAACACAAACAATGAGGTATGATCATAAAGAATCATTCTGTCTCTTCTTGACAACAAATGTGCTAAGCTGATCATCTGCTCCTCTTCATTTACATCCACTTCCCCACTGCAAGAACAGTGAATGAAATCCAGTGGAGCTGACTGTCCAATTAAAGCAAGAGTAGGAAAATCTCAACAGATTAAACCCCAAGAAAGGAACAAAGAGGTGCCTTCTTTTTGCAAATACATTTGTAGCTATAATGTCACCATCAGACACAAAGAGCAACCACTGTATGGCTGCTGAAGAACTTCTGGTCAAATTCCATTTCAGATACCTTGACTCTGCAGCATCAGGAATTAAGAATTTTCAGAGAAAAGACAGTATTTTGGTAAAGAGAGACCTCAGTGCTGACTCTGTCAAATGCAAGGTAAAAAGCAAATAAGGAAAAAGAAAAAAGATAACTAATAGGGATGCACAAAATCCCCATGGCCAGGAATCAAGCTATAGCCACAGGGAAGATATTAGATATTCATCAAGATTCCTTCTTAAAAATAAGAAGTCCTTCTGTTTCTTTCACTGCACAGCTGTATTGGCATTAAACAGAACCCAAAAAATCTTTAGAAAGGAGTCCTGGAGCAAGAGAATGTAGCAGGAAGTACATGGATAAAGGTAGGAAAACCCACACGGCTCTTTGGATTTTAATTCAAGCATTCAAGACCATGAAAAACCTCAAGTACCACATGAATACCATGCTGTACAGCAAGGAAGGAAAGAGAATGTTTGATAAATACTGCCACTAGCTTTTGAAGGGAGATAAAAAGACAGGTAAGTATCATTACCTACAGACATTCTAATCCAAGAAGTGCAGTAATGTGTAATCCAGAGTCTCACCAGTCTTATGAACAATCTTATGAAAGCCAATGGTTATTTACTTTGCTTTTAGCTACTAAATTCCAAGACAGGAAAAACAGCCAATATTCCAATTTTGGAAAGGGACTAGTGGGATATTTTGGCTAGGTAGGCTTGTCAGTATGATGTTGATCCTAGGCAAATTAAGAGATGGTCTCACATGGATTTTTTTTTTTAACACACATATTAGAAGGGTAATATAATTTAAGTAAATCAATGTGCACTTACATCAAAGTAATTACAAGGTTAGATGCTAAAGATAAGGATTGATTGCAGTGCAGTCAACAGCTCTGCATGGCACAGAGCTCAGTGCCACTTGCATTAAGCAATTAGGACACCACAAAATTGATCTGGCACACAGGTGGACAGAAAGCTGCTGAGAGCTTTCAGGCCATAACTGTGCATGGGATCATATCTCTGTCAGCTGGGTTCTTCATTCATTTTGACTATTTTTGGCCCTATGCTAACTGACTTCTCATCAATGACCTGAAAGAAACCAACATCACAACCTGCAGATGTGTAGAAGATGCAGAAGACAACAGGTTATTGTGTTTTATTCTGTGATGTCTGCTGTACTGGAATACTGTGTCCACTGGTGAAATTCAAAATTCAAGATGAGGTTGAAGAAGGGTGAAAATTACAGGAAAAACACAAGAATGATGAGAAGATTCTAAACCAACCTTTTTGACTGAAGGTACAAGTCCAATATACCTGTGAGTGCTAAAATTACCTTGATCACAAAGCTAACTGTGAATAAAACAAAAACTGTAATAGAAACCTCAGTTTAGCAGAAGAAATATAAAACAATAAAACGCTGAAAACTGAAACCAGAGACAGTCAACTATTAGAACAACAGGTCAGGCTGACTTCTCCATAACTGTCTATAAAAGAAGAAAACACTCAAAGATGAGATATTTACCTAAAAGACAGTCTAATCTCACCAGAACGATTTAAAGGATTTTTTTGTAGCCTGTGTCAGGCAGAAGGGAGATTGCATTATCACAGCATAACTTTAGACCTTGTCTATAAATCTGTGAAACTGCCACATGTAATTAGCTTTAATTACAGAATCAACAATCAAATGCATAGCGTATGAAATGATTGATATTTAAGAAATACTAATTAAACCAAGTTTTACTAATTTTTACAATTATTGTTTCCATCATTTTAAGAACTATTTTAAGAACTATTCAGTGCCAGCTAGAGCAGTAGCTTCTAATACTTCTAATGCCTAGACAAAAAGTAAGTTACTATTTGTAAAGCAGTATAAAAATGCACAGTATGATCCTTTCATACAGCTGCAAGCTAAGATGCAAAAGACTGAGTGACCCCTTCACAAATAATTCCATTCTTTTTATTACCAATTACTAAACATAGACATTACTGCCTTGTAAAATGGTGTCCTCACTTTTGCAATTTTAAATTAACAAGTGTATTTCAAAATGAGAACACTTCTCTGCATTCAACATGACAGTAATGTAAGAGGCTAACTAGTGGTTAAGTTGGATACAAAAGTGTAATGTTACCTGAGCTTTTTCAGTACTTGTTGGTTGCAGATGTCTGTACAGCACTTTCTTCACAACATCAATAAACAAACAAGCAACTACTATGAGGATTATGGCAAACCAAGCAGAACCACTTGACAACAGTTGAACAAATACAAAGTACATGTCCTGGGTATGTAAAAATGGCCTGCAAAGTTAAAAGAAGTGGCAATTATTAAAAAGAACTTCTAGGAAAAAAAGCACAGCACAGGCTGTCTCAAGTGTATCTTATTTTACATCAAGCAGAGACTCAGGATGCAGAGTCACAACTGCACCACGTCCATGTGAAGTCCAGCAACCTGTTGGACCTGACCTGCAAATGAGCTCTAGGCAAAGAAGGTACTGAACTTTGGAGGAAAAGGTTCTGATTTAATTTTAAATTGTGTTGCAGAAAATCAATCACCACTCTATCTCTCCAGACTCCAAATTACAAGCAAAAATACTTCATTTTACTGATTCAGACCCCAGCATCTTTATTCCTGTTGCAATTATTTACCTATTACATAGCACCTCTGAGAACCTATTTACTTCTTAAAAATGCCTTTATAGTTACAGGCTTTCAGAGACAGATACTGTGTGTCCCTGAGCACAGGACAGCACAGCAGCACTTCTTAAATTTTTCAAAGACTCACCAAAAGCAAGTGGCCAATCTAGATTTAAAATCTTTTTATCACAAACCTGTCATAAAATTCAGAGCAAGACGGTAGTACATGGTATTTCAGTGTTTTTTTAGCTTCATCAATATTACATGTGATAGAAAGGAGGGAGGGGAAATCACTTACCAGATAATTCCCCCATAAAACAAGGAGAATATGAAATAAAATACAATGGATCCCCAAGTAACAAAATGGTTTATCCATGTCCAGAAGTGAGTTTCTAGTGCCATCTAAAACAGAAATAACTTCAGTGAGCTTCTGTTTTCCACCCGCTTCACAGAAAATGATAAATACCAGTCAGAACACACTTATGAACTTCCAGCCCCAACACTAAATATTGTTTTAACACACAAAACTAAAGAAAAGATTGAACCACTGTTGAAACTAAACATAAAAGTCACTAATCAGGACCCCTCAAGAATCAGTAACTTTGGAATCAATTTTCAATTACTGCTTTATTACATATTTGCCTACACATCCAAACCCAAAGAGCAGTCAGGTGGTATCATACCTTCATGGTAACAGTTATAACCATAACGGTGAAGACCAAAGTACCAAATGTCCAGTTCCCAAACATCTGAGGAAATGGCAAGGCAAAAATCATAGAAGAAAAAAACATCAATTAAGGGCATTCAAAGTAAGTGAAATTCTTCTCAAGTCAGCTACACTAAAGAAATAAGACATAAGCTTGTGACAAGTAATCATCATGAAAAAACCAAGGAGACAACACAAACTAATAGAAAAAAATACAGGTTATGATAAGAGCATAATTAACAACCCCCAAGTCATCTTTCTTCTTGGTTCAAAACAAATCACCACAAAGGCTACATGAAATATGGAAAAAAAAAAGGGCTAAAACAGTTAATATAAAATGATAGGGAAATGAAGACACCAATTTGATCAATTAATTATAAGTGTCCAATAGAAAGGAAATATTGGGTGGAAGGTATTCACTTTAAGAGCAAAACACTTTTGAGTTTAAACACTTCCAGATAATTTTAAACATGCAGCATCAAATGAAGGTTCACTTTTAACCCCAAGCACAATTCTACAATTCAAAAATAATGGTGCCATTGTATTTTACAAAGCAAATTCTAAGGAAAAGACACTTTGTTTCAAGGCTAATAAACACAGAATTACACTCTAATTCTGAAACACTGGAATCTGTCACTTTTGTATTCTCTTGTGCACATAAATTAAACTATCAAAACTCTGAACAAGGTCTACAACGATTAAATCTCAGCTCTGACAACCAAGCAGGGATGCTGAGGTTGTATCTATCTACACACATGCTACTCAGGGCTGCTGTTCTACACCAGGTCCAGCCTGGAACTGGCTGGGGGACCACAGGGAAGATGTTGCTGTTCCACAGCTGGTTTTACCACTGACAAACTGCACAATGTCCAAATCCTCAACTCTGTGTTTACTGTAAGCAGACTAAGCAAGCAAGGAGGAAGGTACCACATGCAGACAGGCAACCAGGGTCATCCTAGAGCTGATGTGTCAGTAGGGCACAGGGGCACGGAACTGGGATTCACACAGTTGTAGTTGTTGTTGCAGAGCTCTGACAAAACATCCCAACAGTCTGAGGACAGATCTCACAACCGCTTCTCTCATCTGTACATAAGGTACAAAATGGAGGCAGCCATGAGTCTGGAGTTACTGATAATTTTGAAGATCTTTGTGATAACATGCCTTCTTGAAGCCTTGGATTTACTTGTCCCACCAAGACTAATGGTTAACAAGTAATGTGCTTGTTATTAGCTGCTGCAATATCCATCTTAAAAGTAAAATTAAACTTCTCCTGAGTGACCTGTGAAAGAAAGTGTCTTTGCTAACACTGCTCTCAATGGTCACAGAGTTAGAATGCAAAACACCAACAGGTTCTTGCCACCATTTTATTTTTGAACACATTTACACTGCGGATGCTGCATCCTTTAATCCTATGAAGTAACAGATACAAAATCTTGTATCTCCTCCTCTTCTAAACTCTTACCATTTGCCTGTTAGGTTTCAATATCTGACGACATGCACAGCATGAAAAAGGGGGGAGAAAAAAGAACTAAAAGGTCAAGTAGTTGCACAATGTGTTGAGGTAAGCCTAACAAAGCACCAGCATTAGCAAATTATTTACAATCTCTTCTATTCTGCTGTGCTCTGAACTGAGAACTTGGAATGGAAATGTGAGGCCTTGCACTAACACTATCCTGTACCACAGATCTGTACAGGTGATACCTTCTTGAGGACTTAAGAAAGCACTTCAGCAGTGCACAAAATCCTCTTGCTCTTAATTCTGGCTTTTCCAGGCACACATTAAATTTGCAAGAAACTGTGCAATGCAAATATTTCACTTCAACACAGTTCTACCAGTTCTAATGACCATCTTTTAGCAAACACAGAGAGGCAGAGTAACTAAAACCCAGAAAAGTCTTAGAATTTATTTGAAGTCGTATCACATAAGAACATAAAGGGCAGCTGCCAATTCCCCAAACCAAACAGTTGTTACTAAATACAATGGAAGAAGTCTCTTCCTGCCCTGTGGACATTTACTAAGCCATTTTGAAGTGAGGTGCTCTGACAACTGAAGATGAATGCACCACACACACTGATTCATAGTCTAAAATTACCTCATTACAAGAGTCCTGAAGGATGTTTACCAGCTCACAAGAATTTCAAATCTCATAGCTTGTAACAAATGACAAGAGAGGACACACTCATGCCTCAGTTGGAAAGAGACATCTTAGTCTAAAGCACAACTATTTTAACATTCTTATCAAGGATCTGATGATAGAAGAGGTGCTCCAGGTGGCTGCACCAACTCCCCCTTCACTGCTCCTCCCTCTGCAGGGACACTGCCAGCCACCAGCTCTGCCTGCAGCCCCCCAGGGCCATTCTGTTCCCTGTCTGTACATCACTGCATTTCTCACTCATGCCCACTCCCTGGCACCAGGTGACGCTGGGAATTCAGCAGGATGCTGCTTTTGTCCCTTGTGCCATAACTTGCAACTCTGCCAAGCATTATGAGAATTGGCAAGTTCTTCATGCCAGTATTAAGTATGGCATAATGAGAAGCAAGTGTATTTTTCCATTATTACCCATGTTTAACGAGGGAGAAATCAGTACCTAATGGTTTTTAAATTGAGTTAACTAACTCAGAACCAGGGGAAACAAGGAAACAGACTTGCAGTGGTTTCATTCAAGCTTTAGAGCTTTTTGTAAATGATTCTTCCTGTGAACTTTAACATCTTTAAAATAGAAAGTGTCAAATTAGTGTATGATGATTTCATTAAGGTATGGCCTTAAAAGCACTTATTGAATAAAAAGCGTAATTTAAAAGCAGCTTGCTCCACTAAATTTAGAAAAATTCAGAGTAATTAAAATAATGTATTTTCAGGAGAAGCTTTAAAACTTTTGTCAACTTTCAACCTAACTTTATAACAGTTACTGAAGAGAAGCCACTGCTTGACATTGCAATTAAGTCCAATTCAAAATGAGTTTTGAATGAATGAATATAAATTCTCATTTGCTGACATTATGGAATAGGATTTTGACACAAACAGTTGATGAAATACAACAAAGACAATCATGATACATCTATTATCTTGAAAGATATGTTCTTCAGGGACATATGCTTTGTGACAACACCTTACAATTTCCATGCTAAGAAATGTTACTCTTGAGAGAGCACACAAATACTGACAAAGAATCTTTGATAATTGTAGTTCAGAAAATTAAAATTTTTTGGACACAGGAGGATTTTGCAAAAAAAGCATTGAGACATATCAACAAAAATATAGTGGTAGAATAATAACACTTATGATATTGTACCTGGCCATTTCCCAGCAGAGAAGTGTCTTCTCCCATTAGAAGATACGAGCCATAAAAGAAAACAAATGCATGAAAGAAGCCCAAGATGGTCCAGTAAAGAAATGGTTTAAACCCCAGATGGGCATTTTTACTGATGTCTCTGCAGAAATAAAACAGATTTTGGATTTCATGCTGTTCATAATCATCAGCTATCCACACTGCAAGACTGCTACTGCTTTGAATAAATGTATCTTTCAACTGCACCAAGACACAGTTAACAAATACTGACATATGAAAAAACCACAAAAATCATGGCATCATCTGAGCTCTCATGATTTGTCTCTGCTTTAAGGAGCAGTCACCAATGACCAGGGCCTCTAATGGGTCAAATTCAGAGTAGCACAAACTAGAATTCTTGTCCCTGGAGGTGGAACTGTAGGAGGAAAAAAAAAGCCAGATCTCCTGATACTTACCCCTTGCTCTGCTTAAAAGACCTTTATAAAAAGAGAAACATCTGGAAGAAGACATCCCTTTTTTACAAAAATACTTACTTTTTTCTCCAAAAAGCAGTATGCAGTGCAACATACTACCACTGGGAGGACATCTAATTCTACAGGAAATCTACTCCTCCTCTTAGTAAAGGATTTTTTGTGGTGATTCCCCTAATCATGGTGTCCTAGATTTTCATTCTCCTGTCTGAGTAATTTTTACCTCCTACACATAATGGGGGAGAAGGCTGCCAATCCTGTAAGCTGACCAAGTGCTCTTCACTCGTAACATGGTTGACATAAAAAGACACTTCTCTTAAAACATTCCTTTAAATTAACTTTTAGGATGAGAACTATGTAGCTTCAATTCTTCCTCATCAAGATAGTTGCTAAAACTGCCTAAATTACAGATAATTATTGTACAAATGCCTAATAGCAAGTTCAGAGTTGTGCAGAAGCCACTGGTGCTGTACCAGATGTGCCCCTGTGGGAGTTGATGCAGGCCATACGTACCTGTAGAGCACAGGTTTACTCTGCAATACATGCGGGTGCACATGCTGCTCAAAAAGACTGTAGATGAGGACAGGCAGGGAAGTGAAACAAATATTGTACAAAGTCAGGTATACACTGTCATAGAGCGTCTGCAAAGGAAAGCAAAAAGCATTTTATGCCTTGGAATTTATAAAGATTTGTTAGCACACTTATAGCAGCAATGATAATTTGCTAGTTAGGAGAACAGCTGCACTCACATAACAATCTAATAACATCAGCTATCAAACACAGAAAATGAAGCTGGCTATTTGCTAGGTGTAACATCTCTACTGCTCCTTGTGTCACACCCCTGTTTTCTTAATTATGGACCTCAAGTGTTTCACACACAAGATATCAGGCATGCAATACTTACTTGTTGTGAAAACAAACAGAAGAACTGATATAAAAATTGTGGTGTAATAAAGCACACATTCTGAAATAAAGAGAAGGAAATAGTTAATCCTTAGTACATGCCTCACAGCCCTAAAAGAAATTTTTAACTCTTACAAGCTGGTAAAAACACACAGGGAGAGCACAAAGCCTTTCAGCATTTTACTTGGCAAAGTAAAGCAAGATGCTTTTCTTGAGAGGATATTTTGTTTGTTTGTCTTTTGGGACAATGAACCTAAAAAGTCTGAACTTAACTACTGGAGTCTAAGTAGTATTTAAGTAGAAGAAATCCATTCATTTTTTCCTTCAGTTTCTTTATAAGAATTCCTTTGCAGAACAGATTCTACATTTTATTCAATAAAGCTGTGCCATGCCCATGTGAGTTTGTTGCATGGAAGCAAACAAAGCAGAAACCAAAATCTAACACCATGCTAGTGCAGTTAAATGAAAGAAAACAACTTCAAAAGGTACTTGGGAGCCAAAGCTGAAATCCCAGATAAAATTCAATAAAGATAGAGAATTTTGATTTGTTATGAAAACTGATGAACAAGTAAAAAAAAACCAAAAGCACCCCAACCAATCAAACAAAAACCCTGCCTTGAGAAAACAAACACATCAGTCTCTCAGCCTAGACATACTCATTGCAGTATTTAAAGCCTATTTCTAGGTGGAGAGACCACACAATTTCACAGTTAAACTACTGCATTTGGTTGTAAAATATAAAAAAAAGCCCAGAAAACATGTTTAAACAGAGATATTTAACCTGATTCCAACAAAAATCTCAGATCTGAAAGAAATTTCTTGCTGGGAAAAAAAACTCACCTTATAAAAAAAGTACTGTACAAGGGTTGCTATTCTAATATAGTAAAAGTGCCCATGAACAAAAAGCAACTTGGAGAGAAATTTAAACCGTGCTATTGCATAGTCACTGTTTCTTACAGCTTGCCTTCCTTCCTTGCCCATGATTCCTGTAATGTTTGGGAAACAAAACGCAAAACAGATTAAGTATAACAAAACCTGAAGTTTAAAAAACCCAACACCATATATCTAAAGCTACAGTTCTGTTTTCCTGCACTTCAACACTGTAAGGGCTTCAGCAGCTTTCTGTTGCAAAGGAAGATATTATTCCTCACACTTACAACTAAAGGAAGCTGCTCATTTGATGCTGATTCAAATAAAGAAGCCCCAGTTGGCTAAGGCAGAAGGAAGTTACCTATGCCAACATGTGCCTCCTGGATCATGCTCACATCGTTAGCACCATCTCCGATCGCTAACGTTATGGGCTTCTCTGGAGAGGTTTTTAACAGTCGAACCACCTGGAACAAGAAAATGAAACACTTTCCGATTAGACAGTCTACCTACAAACCATGTCACCAATTCCCAAATATCTCAGTTAGCTGCCTGTCTGTATATATAATTAATATGTTTTATGAACGTGCATGTTTGGGTAAAAAACATCTGTGGCATATCACATGCATATATTAATTCCTTCTTTAGAAAAGCTGCTTGTTTTGGAGCACAAGCCCGATTTAAATATTCTATCTGCCTTGAGCCTATTTTCCTGTTCTTGTTTCAATGTTCTTTTACAGCTCTTACTTTAGTGCTTTATCATACAAAACCAAATCAAGTCAAGTAAAATTTGGATCTGAAAAAATTTACTTATGGAGTAATACAGACTTAATGCCCTTTAATAAATCCAGATTCTTCATATTTATAATTAATGGAATTAATCCAGGTGAAAGAAGAATTTCAAAACGCAAATGCATTAGCTAAAAGATCAATATGCTGTTATTAAGGAAAATAGCTTCTTTCTAAAGCAACTTCATTATCATCAAGGGGTATTCTCAACTGACAAAGAAACAGAAGAAGATATGACAGAACGCAGGAAAAAGTTGTTGAGATGCAAAGCCCTAAAATGCTCAGAAGAGAAGCAGTGATAACAGGTCTTCAATGTAAGTGTCAATAATATTCTAAATACAAAGGAGCTAGTTAGATGAGGCTTTTGGTTAAGGAGAATTAGTGATTAATTAACCTCCCACAGAGCTCTAGTTTAAGGTAGAAGCTTCACTAGTTCAGTTGTAAATGGGCTGCAGATAAAGGTGTGAAGGCAGATCAAGAGGTTTTCCAAAACCAAGGAAATAAATATGTATGAAAGTACATTTTCCTCCTCAAGTTCCAGAAACCTCAGAGTGGAAATATCTAAAGAGCAACTGCATGAAGTTAAGTAGACACAAAAAACTGTATGGGAGTAATTGAGTTGTGGCTGGCAGTGTCAGGGCATTGATTCACACGAGTGGGAATTCACTACACATGAGGAATACAACAGTGATTAAACACAGTCCACAGCTCAGAGAAATTCACCCGATTGTGGTAATACATTCCTTAATTGCAGGTATTAATATTCAAGTTTAAAGGTTCCCCATTCCTAAGGGGTAATTATTTCAAGTACATTTAGCATTAGATCCTAGGAAGCAGCCTTAGAGAGGTAACAAAGGTGCAGGACATCACCCAGATCCTCTTGAGATCTCCAAGGCCTGGGTAATTTGGACAGACAAACATCTATGTGAAAAGGTCAAGACAAATCCTTTGGCAAATTTTAACAGCATTAATCAACAGCAGCTCCAAATGACTGAAATGATGATGTTTAAACTGCAGGAAGTATTAAGCTGAGTTCCAGCCTAATCTTGGAATAAATCTCACAAAAAGGTTGCCTACAGCAAAAAATAATGTGCAAGACTAGACTAAACAGCCCTGCACTTCCTCCCCTATGCCTCAAGTTGTATGGCATTTGTCTTGGTGATTTATATACTTCAATGTTTGAAATTAAAAATTCACTGCAATCAAAATTACATTTTGCTGTACTTCATGACTCAAGACAGGAAATAATCTCCATTATCTGCTGGTGAGGAGAAGAATTAAAGAAAGCAGTACAAAACATTATAAATCAAGTTAAATGACAAAATAAGAACAAGGACACGACACTGACAAATAACTGCACCTTAAAGAGACAGGATGGCAAAAATTTCAGCCAGAAGAACGTACAGAGTGGACATATCCAACAGATTGGTTTACTCAGAGTAGCTGCAGCTTCCTTTCAACATTTTACTGAAACTAATACAATACCAGATGAACAGTTCTATACTGAAGTGATTCTGAAGACTGCATGAGAACTCTGGAAGGAGGAGTAACCTCCAAGCAGGTCACTCCTGTTACAGTAAAACAGCCTGCCTCTGAACATCTAACACCTCACAGAAGGGCTTCCTAGTGCTTTAAGGTAAAGAGAAATCTTTTCATTAAGAGAAAATTTCAAAAGAAAAGAATATTGTAGTCCTTCAGAGCTTAGCTTTCTGGAGTCAAAAAAAATCACAAAATCCAAATTTGAATCTTAACTAACATGTATTTGAGTAAAATTCAGTACACGTGAAAGAAAAATTATATTAGAAGAGAGTATTAAGGCAAACCTTTCCTGGAGACTAGGCCTTGGCGTCCCTTCCCTTCTACCTCTTCCTCAAACTTGGGTATTTTTAAAGTATTTAGAGAAGCACAGTTTCTCCTTACAGGTTCATGAATTTTCAATTTAGTTTTTTTGGTTTGGAGAAGTGATGGAGCAGCTAAGGCAAAAGCATGCAGGAAATTGGGAGAGCTGCTGCCTTAAGTCACACTCAAGAGGCAGAATAAAGATGAGCTTGGTGGCAGTATTTTGATTTCTCCATCCACCTGCAAATTTTCAAACACATGTAGAAACTTCTGAGCGAACTAGTCTAGCTCTGAATTTAACTAGGATTCAGAGGTCACAAAAAGGGTCAGACAAACAAAGCAGTTTCAGAAATCCTTGCCTCTCAAAGCATGATAAAAATACTTCAAAGGCAATCCTGACTATATTCTCACTTACCTTTGCTTTCTGAAGGGGTGCCATGCGACAGCACAACACTGCAGAACAGTTTTTGCAAACTTCCATGAACAGTTTTTCATGTTCCCTGAGTGCAAGAGAGAGGCTGGTCCCATCCACAACCAGTCCATGCTGGATAACATGGTCTTCCTTTATTCTATTCAGGGACAAAAATGTTGACTTTTTACCAGGGTTAACGGTAAAATTCCAGTTTTTCTATAAACTATGTTGTTGGCCAGACAATAAGCAAAGAAGTTAATCTGTCAGACAGACTACTTCTTCCAGCCTGTTATGATATTAATAAATAATTTTTTGAAAGACAACTTCTTTGTTTGGCACATGCATCAAAGAGACTGCCATAAAATTTAAAAATGAAAGCAACCCAAGCAAAGATCATCACTGAGATAGTGACATCTCAGGTATTTTACCTCTTGGCTAGCTGCCTCAGTTGTTCTGCACAGGTACTGTCTGACTTGTGCTGCACAAGCTCAAGGATGTTCATGGTTCTGTGAAAGTGTCCACAGGATAAACTGACACTAACAGCTGTTTCGTGCTTGTCTCCAGTGAGCACCCACACTTTGATACCAGCCAGCCTGAGGGCTTCTATAGTTTCTTGGACTTTCTCCTGCAGTCTAGAAACGAGAAAAATCTTAAATAACCAACTGAACACTTTACAAACAAAAGAGCTCATTCTGTAACTCCATGCTACCACTGTAACCCCACTGACATGGTGAGTTAAGTCTGCCTTTCTAATGTTACACGTATTTTCAGAGAATCATAGTCTGGCAAATGATATTCTGTTACCAGCAACAAAACAAAGGCCTTGATGAAACAAAAACTAAACTTCAATCCTTCTAAGGGATCAAAAATTCGTAATAAGCGTATCTTGATTTAAATTAGGCACTATTATTGCATTTGAGAAGCTTTAAAACAGTCCACAATAATTCCTGGCTACCGTGGTGCATGAAAAGCTTGTCAAGCCCCATGTGCTCCCTTCACGTACAACAACACACCCTGTGACCTACAGAGCACAAGCAGAATGCTTTGCAAAGGAGCCGTGCATAGAAGCTTTCCTAAGGAATTTGCTGTTACACTAAATATTTGCTGCACACTTCATATTTCAAGTATAAATCCTAAACTTGCTGGGTTTGAGCGTAGATAGCAGTAACTCCATGGCATACTTGTCTTCTACTCCTGTAGCCCCAAGCAATTCCAGATCCCTTTCTATGAAGTTGAACACATCTGCTAATCTCTCTTCCCGCTGCTGTAAGGCAGTCCTGGCCTCATGAAGGCGTTTGCCAATTTCTTGGTACTCCTCGGGTGTGAATCTTCTGTAGGCCACACACAAAGTTCTTAGGCCTTTCTGTGAGAAAATAAAAGACTATATTCAGAGTAGACAAGATTCTGGTCTAACAAGAAGGTGTCACCAGCAATTTTTTTACTTCAAGTCACGATTTATACTGCACGAATTTTCTTCTGATCAGCTGAGGCTGGGAGTTGAGCAAGCATTAACACTTACCAAAGCAAATTCATCCACATGTATCCTTGTTTTATCTATTTCCCCACTCTTACTACGAGGAAGAATGGAAGATTCTGCTCCCTTTGTGAATAAAAGCTTCTCCCCTGGAAAGTCAAACAGAACTGAAATTAAAAATAATGTTATTTAAGAAGTTCTCAAGTGCTGCTTGTGCAATTTTTGATCCCCTACCTGAGGGACTCTCTACAATGACGCTCATTCGTCTGCGATTTGGATCAAACTCCAAAACATGAAGCAATTTATACCTGTATTTTGTGTTTTAAAAGAGGTAACAGGAAGAAAACATTTTTAGAAATAAATTTCCAAAGACAATTACTTATAAATAGACTCTTACACCACAGACCTTTCCTCAAAGTGTCATTTTTGTATAGAAACTCCGAAAACAATGCTACCACTGCTGAACAACAATCACTGTTGTTCAGCTTTTTATCAGATTATATATGCTTAATTCCATTCTGTAAGAATAAAAGGTTCTTTTAGCAACAGGAATAGTCTTCTGAATACTAACTTGACATTTGGCCATTACAAGCAGCTCCTGTCTATTTCTTCATCCTTCTGTTGTTACTTCAATTATAACTTTTAAAATTACATTTTGTTTCTGACAGATTTGTAAAAAATTAGACTGTCTAAGTGTGTGTGCCCTGGTAAATGGATTAGTTTTTGTTATGTTACCACTAGCTCAGAAAATTGATTTTAGACATTTAAATTCAAAGTACTGCCAACTAGCTGACACAGCTCAAATGAGTAAAAGGAGTTATGGCATACTGCAGACATAGTTATTAATAATTTGTACTCATTTTGAGAAAGTTTAAAATATCTGATTAGATTATGCACAGATGAGACTGATTCTGGGAATTTCTAGAGCTGAAACAAGACTTGAGTAAGCAATTCAGTTTTCCAACTCGGCTTCAGTCTCAACCTTTGAGGAATGGGCAAAGATACAAACTGTTACAACACACACCTACACAGAGTAACTCACACAAAATTCTTGCATCTCAGCTACAATTGGTAAGGAATAAGATGCAAGCTGTCTTGAAGACATCAAGGGAAAAGCATTAAACAGAGCACGCTGTGGAAAGGCAAGGTTTGCTCATGAACAAAGAGGATTAGGAGGAGAATATTACATTAATCTTCACTACTGTTCTAGCCTTCAAAATAATCAAGGAAAAAAAACAAATACCTCTCTGGTTTTCCAAGACTTTTTACTTCCATACTGTCTCCACTAATTCCCGTAAATACTACTCCAACCCTAAAAGTAAAGAAAATACACATTTAATTATCACTTTAGAAAAAATGCCTGTTAATGGAGGGAGGGGAAGATGGCAGGAAGAAAAGGAGAGACTCTTACACCCCATTACTATACTCTGCTTCTAGGGAAAAGTAAGAATGCCCATTTCTGCAGTATTTTATTCACATCATACTCTGATCACTGTAATTTCTCAAGTATTTTCATAAATATTTTAAATCATCACTTCAGAATACACCTAGAGAGTTGTGTATTTTACATTTGAACGTTTTCCCAGTAAGTTGACAGTGCTAGGCCCTGGGCTTCACCAGGTTGCCCTGGCAGGCAGTTCCTGTGTCAGCCAGTCCTGGCAGTGCTGCTCACCGGCTCGCAGCTTCCACTAAAGCCTTCTCATCTGGTGAAGAAGCGTAATATTCCAGGGGGGAGGTTATTCCATTGGCATGCCAGGGACCATCAGCACCATCTGTCTGATCTGCATTGATCTGCACAGTGTGACACAGACAAACTGCTTTCAAGAAGAGCTCTTCCTCTTTCACCTAGAAGAAAGAAAAAACTTGATTTGTAACATTTACATATCAACCCAGTTTTGAACACACTTAAGGAAAAAGTGTTTTTACTTACAAATCTGCCAAGTATTTCATGTTAAATAATCATATCTCAACATGTTTAATAAATATTATTTGTTCAGTGACACTTGAAAGCTTCAAACTACTCAGAAATTCTGATTTATGTTTGGGTTGGGTTTTTTTTTTATGCTAATGGTACAAGATATTTCTCTGAAATAAAACACTTTCCAACTAGGATGACTAACGGTGGGAAAACCAAAGAGCCTTACCAAACCATGCCTATTTCCATCTGGAGAATCTTCAGAAAATCCCTCTGGAGTTAGTTTACCATTGACCTCTTGATACTTTATGCCATTAATGGAGCACTCACGAAACTGCATCTCATTTTCAGTTAATGTACCAGTTTTGTCTGTAAACACATACTCTACCTTTTGTAAAATAAAACAAAACAAAACAAAACAAACCCTTGGAATTGCATGTACTTGTTAGAAGAAAAAAGATACAATAATCTCCACTCACACTTTCTATTACAGACATTTTTTAATCATATAAGAATTTTAACTTCTTCCATCACATCTTTATACTTTATTTTAAAAATTAATCAGAAATCATATCACAAGTAATAAAAACCCTACAGTAACAAATTTTAATATTAAAAACTAAGTTAAAAATAGGTAAAAAAACCCCAACAAACAACATATTTTTTACCTGTCCCAATTCCTCATTGAGGTCTGAAGTATTTACTTGCGCTCTCTGGTTTGTTTCTTCATGATAGAGGTCAAGATCCCAGCCAATAAAAAAAGATCCAAGAAATTTCTGCATCTCAACAGTCACATAGAGTGAAATGGGTATGATAAAATTGTAAAGTACCAGAAAAGCAAGAAAATCTGAAATAAATCTCAGGATCTACAAGAGAAAAAAAGAAAACGTGAAGATTACCACAGTGGTCGGGTGAAACATGGTGAATTCATTATGCTTCAGTATGTATGAAAAATGTCAAACTGGGAGAGCCAGAGAAGCCCAAGTCCCATGTAGACATGAGAGAGACAACACTCCAGTGACAGTGCAGGCATCTGCAGGTTGCCCCAGTAACATGCCTTCACACTGATGCAAAAAGTCTGCCTTAAGATGTGACTGGAGGCTTCAATTCACAAGTTCATTAATTTTTGTCTCTCTACCCAATCTGTCAGGAGGGCTGCCAATTATATTAACTGTCATGGCGATTCTGTTTCCCAGCTCTGAGAAATCAAATGTGTTCCCCATTCCATCAGACAGCGTCATTCATGTAAGCTTTTCTGAGGAACCCTAAATTGTGGAGGCAAACAAGTGATTTTCCATGCTGTCAGAGGAATCTGCAAGCACTCTGTTGCTTCAGGACAGCAAAGTGTCAAGAGGGCTACTGTGTGCTGGCACTCCCCAGTGATTTCGGTGATCCAGACTACACAAGAAGAAAGGGACCATGTGGATTTCTTCTATGCCTCTTCAAATCATTGTGTTCCCCACACACATTTCAGGCAAACATCTATGTCACAGGAGAGAAACTTCTTTTTACTAGGTATGATAATTTTAACAAACCCTGAAATGCAACACTACGGTCTCTTTTTCACCCACATAACAAACTCGGTATCTAAACTGCACTTTGGAAAGACTCCTACCAACACTTGAATATTGAGCAAGGGGGATTAGAGACAAAAACCAGGCTACCTCTTAACTCCACCAGATATTGGTGGAGGACAACATTTTAAATAAAGGAAGCATAAAACCAGTCAACAATTTGCAAAGCTAAATAATATCTGTCCTTCCTCTATAGGGAGCATTGCTGTAAGTATTTAATAAATAATTAAAGTAGCTGACAAAAACAGCAAGTTCTGTGCCTAAAGAGATCTTCCAAACTAAACCAGAAAAGACAGATAGAAAGTGAGAGCAGTAATTAATCTAAGAGAGGTAGACAATTACTTAAGTTAGAGACTTTCTTCAAGCAATGGCAATGAAATAACAATCTGCACACACAGGAGGAGGTAGACAGGAAAGCACTCTGAGTAAGGATGTCAGCACACTGAGAATGCAAAGCAGATTGTGGAAATCAACATGGGAGACAGAAAAACAAAGACATGACAGAAGGAGAATGACACTGCAGAAACACACATGGCTCTCTACATTCCTGATGGCAAAGGAATGGAAAGATTGAGGAAATATGTATCCCTGCTCTATTCAGAACTGAAAGGCTCCACAGGCTAGACTAACTTGCATAGCAATTATTTTAGATTAAGCTCCTGAACTACTTTGGACAAAGGCAGACTCATACAGAAATCAAAAATTAAAGAGAACACAGAAAAATATAGACTAATTGAAAAAAGAGATACTTTTCAGAACCACAGATTTCAGGGACACTTTAAAGTATCTATTCAATCTCTAAAGAGAACTGAGCAGGCAAGCAGGAGCTTGAGCAAAATTACAGCCTTACAAAATTGCCCAAACCACCTCAACATCACAGAACGTACAAAATTCCTGAACTGTGAAATCACTGCAGTAGAAAATACACAAGAACAGCCATCCTTGTCCTCTTTTCCTTTATGGAATGGCAAAACACATCCTAAAGAACAACAATTAGAACACAGACCACCCGAAATATGTCCTAACAAAGCCTTTTCAAAAGTTTTCCAGAAGTCTGGTCTTTTCATAAAGGAAGGAAAAGTCCAGCCAGTAACAGAGGTAGAAATATTTCTCCACAATGATGAGGCTACATGGGACTAACTCAAAAATCACTGAGACAACAACACAGAGACCTGCAAGTGGATCATGTGGTGGTTGGACATAGAGACATAATATATATGACATTGAGTGTGTATTGGTTGAGTGTTCCTCAGATATGCAACTGGGCAGAACTACGTTACCTTACTGCTGTTTCTTTCATGCTCTGTTTTTTCATTATACCAAGGCTCATCCCATTTCTCTTCAGCTTGCCATGCATACTTTAAAATAGTGCTCAGAATGGCTTCAAAGAGGAGGATTATTAGATAAATAATCAAAAAGGAATTCATGGACCTATAAAGAGGCAAAAAAATAAAGCAAGAAATTTCAGTTTTACTTCATCTGTTGACACAGTGTGGTTACATGAATTGATCAAAAACTTGTCGAATCTTTTTTAAAAAGTGTAGCCTGTACTTGATACAGATACAAAGTTTCTATGTGACAAGCAGGCAACAGAATGGGAAAGAAATCCTACATCTGACTAAGATAAACTCTCTATATAGCAATATGAAGACTAGATTAAGGTGCAGGAACACCCCAACAGCTGACTTGTGTCACACCTGCAGTCCCACACTGGTCCTCTTTTTTCCAAAGGAACTTGCAAGGCTGTGCAGGCAGTACAAACAAGCACAGCAGACACCCATGGCTGCACTTTTCCCTCAGTTAGAAGAGCACTGCCATATGCAGCTGAGCATTGAATCCAGACCAGGCTACAGCAGGATAGTCACACCTGCTTCATGTTCTGTAACCAGCCAGACAATCCTTCCTGCCCATGCTTTGATGACTGAACCTCTCGTGTGACATACAGTTGTTTGTATGTAGCTGTATATTTGCACAAGAATGACAGGGGCTCTCTCAGATTTTTAGTAACTGGAATAAAGGCAACATATCAGAACTTCTTTTCTTTTAAAATAAGTCATGAGATTCAATATAAATATCTATCATAGTAACACCAATCCCGAAACCAGGAGCAACCTTGGATATTTCCACTTTGCACACTACGAAAGGGTGCAATATCAAGAAATGGATTTCATCTTTATGGCTTCCTACTGAAGGCAAGGCAATTAACACTCTCTTCCCTTTGCCTGTAACTCAATGAGGAGACCACCAGGGTTTTAAGGTTACACAGGAAAAACTAAGTTAAAGCTCTACAAATAAGAGAGATATTAGAAAATAAACATACTTTTCTACTGCTGACCGTTTCTGAGATTTACTCTTGTAATTTAATGCCATCTTTGTCTCCATACCTGTATACACAGCAACACCTGGGAAGGAAGAGGGGAAGAGTCAGACTTCATTTTCTGCATAAATACAATTTGCAAAATTTTTCATTTTGAGAGGTATAGGATAAAAGCAAAAGGTGGTACTACTCGTGTGTTTACTACGAGACAGTATTTTGTACTATTTGCAAGACTCTTCTATAGTAAAAGAGTACTACTGAAGTAATTTTAACACCTACTTTAACACTCTTCATTATTATGACTGTACTGCTCTTCAATATGTATTTTATGGAAATCAGCATGGTAAATCTCAGGAGAAAGCCTTGAACAATAGGTAACAGTAAGAACAGTCATTTATCCATTGAAGTTAAGTTATTCCTTTATCAAACCACTTCAAATATTTTCACAGAGCAGAGCTGGAACTTTATATCCTTAGAGGTTCTTCAGCATAATATCATTACTTTCATCTATAATCATATCCCCTCAGGTAAAAGTCAGCAAGATTATTACAATTTCTTCAGTGCAAGTAGAATTAAAACACGGTTCATCAACATGCTTTAAGAAGAGAATAGTCTTTAAATATTTAGATGTCTACAAACCAAATATTTCTTTAGTGTTTTTTAATCTTGCTCCACGAAGTAAGAGGCTTTCAGGCCCAAGAGGTCTAAAAAGAAACAGATATATCAGCATATAAACATCAGCTGTTCTGTATTCTGGAGAAGTACTGAAATCCAGCTTCCTATGCAAAGCTGTCCTATATCCCCTATAAATTCCCAATGCAGCAACTCAATCAGTGATCTTACCCCTTTCACCACACTTCCCACACGTCTCCACAGAGCTCTCTGTTTCCTTTCATGTCTCCTTTGGTCACTGCCATACTCCCCCACCACTGCTCCATATCCCGTAACTACTGACTGAGCTAAATATTCCAAAAGGCTGGTTCAGAGAGACCCACAAGGTACTTGGGAATGAAGCAGGCAAGAAACCAGTCGAGCTCACAGGGCACCCAAAGTGCTGGTTTAGGTTTGGCTCATTTACCAGTCCTCTACCCCTCTGTAAGACTGAAATTATCTAGAAAGTTCAAAAGCTATTCATACCAAGAGACAAACAATTAGATGGACACCACCACAGCAGTGCCAATTTTGTTTCCTAACACAGGAGATAAAATTTCAGGAAGTAAAATAAATGTTTTTTCCTCACATCTATCACAATATAACAACATACATTAATTTCTTTGGCTAAGTTCACCCCAAGCAGTGCTGTGAGAATAAGGATCTAGTTAGAAACAAGGTTAACATAAGGTTAGAACCATATGTTCTACTGCAGCAGCTGTATCATCTTTAGAAACTGCCAGCAGGGTTGGTTTGAAATTTTAAAAGAGGTATTTTTCCCACTATTTCAAATGAAAGCAGAAATTTAACAGACTGACATTATCATTTCTACTGACTGTAGAAGAATTAAAAGTTCAGATGCCAAGTACTTTGGCAAGCAAGCCCTTGGGTTTACCCTACTTTTCCTTTAGCTGTGCCACATGCAGGCCATGATCACTATTATATAAACAAAGCTCTTAAACTTGAAGTCCCCTCCAAAGTGTAATATGAAGTTACTCAAAAAAAACCAAAGCCAAACTCACAACCCACCTCTCACAGTCAGAAATTTAACTTAAATGTTACTGCAAATGTAACAGTTACCATCACAAATACCATGTGTACCAATTACACACACAGATTATGATGGATTCTTTAGATTAAACATACATATGTTAATATTTTAGGCTAGACTCAGAATTTAACTGAATATTTGAACTAAGAGCAACTAAATGCTTGAGCATTTAAATTTTTCATGTAAGAAACATAATTTACATTTCTGGATTCAATTTTGTAAAACCAGCCTGACAAACCCAAAATACCAAATCTGAATCAGTGCAACACAGACCTGACAAGTTTATCTTAGACAGAAGATACAGCTCCACTAGTAGTCAGAACTTGCAATTATTTTTTTCACCTCCCTTTAAACCAGCTCTCTTTTACATTGTGAACTGAATTATTTTAATAGATTATCCCAATCCTGCACCTATCAAGCTTGGCAGGAATGAATTCTGAAAAGCTCTCAAAGTAGCAGAAGCGACCATAGAAAACATCTGAGTGGGTTTTCGGGCTTTTTTTGGGGGATTTCAAGTGCAAAAACTCCTTCTCAGTGCCTCTGAAGACATCTGTTCTAGTACAGATAGTATGTCAGTGGAAATTGTTTCAGATCAATAAAGGGTTTAATTAAAAAACAACAACAAAGTTGCCAGCTCATTACCAGCGCCAAAAAATTACCTGCTTCACAACAGACAAGCTTTCCAGAACTCTTGTATTAAATTTGTAAAACTGGGAAGTAATGAACTTCTTTCACTCGGTTTTTTCTATCTCCATCTGAAGTATGCACTGCAGTTGATACTCCCAGTAAAAATACGTCTCCTTTTCATATATTCAACAATAATTCTTGTGATGGTCAAGATTTTAACCACCTCCACATGTTCTAAATAATCATCTTTTATAATTTTACTCACCGTACTATTTCTTCAGCTTGTTGACTTACAGTTATTCTTCCAACAAATCTATGAAAAATGGATATGTCTTAGAAGTATCTACATAAAGACTCAAAAATGTAAAAACCTTCTCTATATTTACAAAAAAGTCATTAATGGTTCACAAGTAAAAAAATAAATCAACTTTTATTAACAATCAAACTAAACCAATATGGCTAAACTGGCAATAATTTTACAAGAGACATTTAGCAACAGAAACATTTATCCCTCATAGGAACAGGCATTTGAGAAAGCTTATTAACTCTGATTAATTGCCACAAAAGATTATATTTCTAGTAATTTAAAACAGATTGTGACTTCTTGATGATTCAGTAAGAAATAATTCCTCAACAAATATAAGTTTGCACATTATCCACCAGAAACAGTTACTTCTCATTTAATAAAGCCAATCTACTACAAATTTAAAAATCTGACACATACATATTTAGCATGACTCCAGCCACAAAAAGGGACACAATCTTCTATAGTGATTGTACCTTAATTTGCTAAATATCAAATATTTGAACATCTGTTCAAACAGTATCTTAGTTTTAAAAAACTTAGTATTTCTCGAAGATCTCCAAGCTTACTTAAGAACAGCTGCGATAATATACTTGGATTTTAAAAACTACTACTTCATAGCTACCATTTTCCATTATATAGTTCAGAAGAAACTTGGATGGGAACCCAACTTCTGCTACCCTTTTGCTGCTTTATAGAGTCTATGACCTTGCTTGCTGACGTTAAAGCACACTCAGATGTCCCTTTTTAATCTAAGGTTTTGCTGCTGAAGAATGAAGTTCAAATCTTCTCTGGAGCATATGTGAAATAAATATGAGCAACACATATCCTTAGAATTAGCCTTGAGTCAATTCCATTTTAACATATCCTATATAATATTGAAATCTCCAGCAGAACCTTATAGAACTTTCTTCAATCTGATCGGACTGTAGGCCATTTAATTCTTTAAAATCTAGAAACAAGTTTACTGAATAGAACTGAAATGTACATAATTAAAATAAAAAACATAAATATAATGTCTGGTTTACTACTCAAGTACTCAAATTTAACTTGTCACTTTCAACTTTCAGTAAGTACATATGTATAAACACAAGCTGATTATTAAAACCTAAAATTCAAGCAGATGTCTGAAGCTATTTTAATCTTAGCAAGGCCCGTAGCATCCTGAGTATTAAACACCTCATTTTGATTTAATTTCAAAATATTTACTAATAAAGTGATACCTGTATAGATCTGCTTCTGGCTGCTGACATTCTATAACAGCTACCAGTTTGTCCAGGTTGGTAACAGACTGTAGCACTGCTGTTTCTGGGACTGCAACGTGTGTCTGTAAAACAGCGCCCATTGGGTTACTACAGGACTACCAGGCAGCAGGGCAGCTATTTCAACAGGCTGAAGGAAAAATGACACCACAAATTAACTACATTCCATTTCACAGAAGTAACCCAGACCTTAAGGTTGGTCTCTCCATCCAAACTTGCAGTGGTAACGTGGCATGAACCGTCCACTCGGTCAGACGACAGGAGCACCAGATCAACAGGGAAAGTCTCATCTTTGGCTACTCTGACAATGTCCCCCACCTAATGAAGTGAACACAGATCAGAAAGATACAAAGAGGTTTAAAGGGCAGAATTCATTTCAGCATTGTTACCAAACCATAATGATTAGCAATAAAACAAGAGTTTTAGCTGTGTAATAGAAACACCATGCTCAATTTGTCCTTTACCCGAATGTTTTTAGATCTGGTTTTCACAAGGCCACCACTTCGAACAACATAAACTGGAGCACCGTTGACTTCATTGTCTGCTTTATGTCGTAGCCAGTCCTCATAGCCCTGTGGAAAACACAGAAAAATCTACTTTTTAAGCAAGAAAACTAAAAAATAGACTAAATTTAATCTACTAAGCAAATGTGTTCAAACTACTTCCTGTGTTGTCTGAATACAGTTACTAACTTCTCTTGAGTTTCTGGTCCAGCTGTTACTCAAGAACCTGCGAACCTCTTAATTTTGTCACTTTACACAAACATGTAAAGGCAAATAAAGTAGCAGAAGTGATGAAGAAACTTAACATTCCCATGTTCTCTTAAACAGGCAGTGACATTTTCTGCAGATCAGATGACCAAGCACTCAATAAACCTTTGATCTATATGGATTAATACACCACAAAACCAGGAACAGTGAGTCCTCAGGCTCCTTTGTGGATTCCTTTTTCTTTTTAGAAGTAACAGACTGAAATTACTTTCTCAAGTCATACCATACAGCATTTCTTATAGTTACTGCCACAGCCCATGCATGAAATCTCAAGATTTAATCCTGTGACATGCTATTGACACATCAGCTCTGTCCAGCAAGAGAATATGACTAAGATTTTTGTTTTTTATGAGTCCTAGTGGAAGTCTGCAGCAACTGAACTTCTAATTGATAAACTAAGCAGCCTTCCTTTACCTGATGCTTCACACCTATTTAGGCACTCTTTATCCCATGCACACACATGTGCTAACACACAAGATTGTGAATCCAAGTACACTATTCCCCTCCTGTTTTCCTGAAGTATGAATCGAATGCTTGTTTAATCTAATTGCATTAGATCTTAATAGCATATGAATCTCAGATCCCCAAGTCTAGGTACTGTTTGGAAAGCCCCACTAGCAAGCACAGGAAATGGATCAATCATGCAGGAAGTTCAAAAGCCTCTTACAACCTGGCAACACCCCTGCAACTTATCTGCAATAAGAGACTTCCTAAAATGCTTTTCTGAAGGTATAACAACTGTGAAAGAGTTAAAAACATTTCCTTGGAAGCCTGCAGATGGAAGAAGGCAGCTGTGTGAAACAGCAGGCATAATCCCAACTCATCCTACAAACATATGAATGTTGTAGTACAAGAAGTACTAATGCAGATGCAGTTTAGAGAGTTCTTTGGTTGACTGGAGTTTGTAGGAAAAGTTATATGATTAATTTTGCATGTTAAAAATAGTGTTGTAGTTCTACCTTCACACATCTCCACTGTTACTAGCACAAATGAATAAGGATAGCACAACTGCACTACCTGTGTTTGAAAAGAAAGATGAAAGAGAGGGGGAATGGGGAAAAGAAAAGAGCTTTATATGCCAAATGCTTCAAAATCAATAATTAAGAAGTGTGCAGTAATAGCAGCCATACAGAGAGATACTGGGACATCAGAATCCCGAAGTCCCCAAGTACGACTCTTGAATCCTTCCTAAGCAGTATGAAAAACCAGGAGTCAGTACCTACATCTCCTTGTTAAAGGTGACTGACAGAAGAAAACAAGGATTTAACTAACATTCAGTAACCTTGGGGCATTTGTCTCACAAACCTGAACAGCTGAGCAATGTGGGCATTTGGCAAAGAACTGAAATTTACCTTCTTTAGAAAGTACAGATTTCAGCGCTTTCTCCATCTGACACCTCCTGCCTCCAACACAAGGGTGACACTTCACACCAGGGAATTCTTAAGAGACAACTTAGTGTGGTCAGTTCAAATTCCCCCCAAATTTACCTACTGCGGCACTTCTGAGAGTCCTTATCCTCACTTGAAAACATTGGAAAAATACAGTGAAAAAGAAAGATATAAGAGGAATACAGGGAATGTTGCCTAGTTGCAAGAAAAGAAACTAAAGATTAAAATCCCTCAATTAAATTATATTCTTAAATCCTGCTTAAATCAACTGCTTCAATGTAATTGAGAAAAGATCTGCATTTTATAGTACCAGGTTTTTCATTTTCAGTTTAGGTCTATAGTTAATCAAAACCTGCAAAGTAGTTGTTTATAATTTACCTGGCAGTCAAGTAGACATCTGTGTTGCTTCAGTTAAATGCCTATGAACTTATTAAAATGCATTGTTTCCTAAAATTCCTTGGTAAATACCTTTTTTGTTGTTGTATTTTGGTGTTTTTTAAACTTTTCTTTTGTTTTTATTTATTTGCTAACTTTGAACTCCTTGGAGGACTGCATACAGATCTTCAGAGGCATAAGGAGGAAAGTGCTCTGGCTAACAAGACAGACAAAATGACACAGCATGAGCTGCATCACTTTGCAGTCTTGTATGTCCTTCTTCTGACCTAGGTGCAATTACACTTCCAAGCAGAAAAAGTTCTGTCTCCTTGGCTGAGATTAAAACAAGGCTGAGTTCTGAGGTTTGCAAGAGGTGCCATGTTCACCAGTCTTCTGGAAGGCAGGGGACTTTTCTCATCCACTGCTAAGCTTCTCAAACCTTCCTGATATTAATGCTTCTGTTTTTCCCCTTCATCTTTTGAGAGAATACTAAAGTACAGTTTAATATTTATCCTGATGTAACTTTGTATAGAACCAGTGCCCCACAGCTTTCAAAAAGGGGTTCTTTCCTTAAAATCTGCCTCCTATTGCACTTCTGGTTTAGTGAAAATGGGAATTGATTTTGAGGCAATACTGGGGATTTTTCCTTCTGCACTCCAACAGATTTATCTTTCTCCCTTGTCTGAAGGCAGCCTGTTGGAAATAGCACAGTTCATTGTCCCTTCAAGATAACAGCCTGTGATTACTGCTTGCCTCTTCTGCAGCACGTAGGAGAAACATGAGAGTCCATTAGATCAGTTTAGGTGGTTCCAATAGTCTTTGCAGAGATTTTGAGATACCCAGAAAATTTCTTGATGCCTGGCAAGTCATGAATGATTTGAAGCTTCCAGAAGGAATGATAGAATCTCTGCTCTTTGAAATTGATGGTAAGAGACTTAAATTTCTCAATATAAGACTGGGCATCTAGAAGCAAGGTGGTGTTAAGATTATTCTGGACTATTTTAGACTTACACAAGTCCAACTTCTTTCTGGAAAAAGTGATCTAATATTTATAACTGTTTCATAATCTCTTTCAGTTCACACAGTTTCATTATCCATTGCCTACTTATGATTATAGCTTTTGAGTATGTGATTTTTTGGGGGGAGTGATGGTAACAGCTGCAATTGAATAGGATTAGGGCATTCTACATATACAAATTGCACAGCAACAAGATGCAATATTAGTCCAAATATTAGTCCAGCATCAAGAACCACTCTGTCCCAAACACCTTTCTATCTGCTTGAAAGCTAGAACTATTTTTACTTTTGCCCTATTTCTGAGTGGCTTTGGGTCTTTCTGGCACAGAAGGCAAATTGAAATTCTGGTTACAGCTCTGAAAGTCTCCTGCTTATTCTTTAGTTGTGAGGCTGCATCTATTCCTGACAGCACTGTCAAATCCCTTGAAGAGGATAGTTCCTGAAAATTACCTCCCTGCAGAAGAGATCATAATTTTTATCCACGTCACTTCTTTATTTATGAGCTTGTTTCTTTCTCTCCTGCTTTAAGGGCATAAAGAAAACAGAAGAACTTCTTTTCTTTCTTTTATTTTTACATTCTGATTCCAGAGGCTCTAAGTCTCAGTAGCATGGTAATATGGTAGTGGAACAAGATTTCTATTAAACTCAGAAGATTTTTCTTATCTTAAGTGCTATGAAACATCCAAAATGTTTTATGCAACAGAAGACCAGGAGCTTTCTAAACCAGAGCTTTTACCTCGTAGAGGATCACAGTTTACACACATTTTACACCATAAAATATACCCCTTGGGGCAAAATTTGCCTTTTAACTACTGACAAACACACCCTGCATCACTGTTTCATCTGCCCAAGCTCCTTTCTCAGGGTGTGATGTGGGAGGACTGGTTCTAACAGGCAGTGAGGTGTGCCAAAGGAATAAGTGAGGAGCTTTCAGAAAAGGTCTGATAACAAGTGACATCTAATGTTTAGACAGAAATGCTGCCTGACAGTCATCCACTGTCCATTTTAGGGTACTGCAGTGAGTCACTGAGTGCTTGACAACCAACCAAATGCTGAAGCTCAAGCATCTAACTAGAAACATTAAACCCAAAATAGTTTCTAAAAATTACACCATTTTAATGTATTTTTAGTATCTAATCACTATCCTGGTCAGACTCTGTTAAGTAACTTTACTTCAGTAGGACTTCAGATTTTTCCCCTTTACCTGTTTTATGGCTGTCACAGTTATCACAAAGAATAATGGCAATCCACTGGTAATAGGACTGGTAGGGGTATCTATCATGAGCTAAAAGAAAAGAAAATATGAAAATTACTCCAAATTTTATTTTTACAGCTGTACTTCCAAAAAAAATCAAGATGCCTACTTTCCAAATTCTTTATTATAACCCATGCGTATTTTTACTGCATTTCCTGCAGAACTTCTCAACCAAAACTCAGTTTCTGACAACTAAATAATACATCAATATTGATGCAAACAAATGTTTTAGGGCATAGAGCAGCCTTAGTCATATTTGTAAAGCATGTGACAATTTTAAGGGTCCTTACTGAAAGGAAGGTATAATTTGATCCTACAAAAATGAATTCAAGAGCATATGACAAAGGAAGGAAATCTACATCTTATGAAGCTGTTTCAACACTCTGTACGATCTACTGCTTACCAGCAATGTAGAGTATAACATCATCCACTTTAGAAGTGAAAATAAAGTTATGAACAGTAATTTCCAATGGTTTAGATATTAGAGAACACTTTTTTTAGACTGCAGGTTTCTGGTTGCCCCAAGTTAACATGCAGTTTTGACAATTTGTGCTATTATTGCTGGCATGCCAAAAGTGCAGTGAATACACTAAGGTTCTGTATGTGGGGGGATGTTAGTGGTTCTCCTCTGCTGCAGGAAAAAATCAACATGGTCAAGTGCTGCAAAGGAAATATACACAAGAACTACTCAAAACCACAGGCACTGATTTGATCCACTTTACCTGAGACTTATGGCATTGCTTTGGGAATCATTAAAGGAGAAAAAGAAGTCATAGATGAAGTTTACTCTATTACAGGGGAAGAACCTCACAGAGAAAACAGATCATGCCACTTTACAATGCACACATGAGGTTTTTGGTTGGTTTTTTCACAGCCAATTTATAGAACACAACAAAAATGAGACCTAGCCTGTAATACTGTCTGTACTTCAACTGTAGCACTACAATTTCAGCTTGGCAGCATATTGACCAATAAAAACCCTACCAAAATCATCTGATTTTCAGCTGGATAGGGTTAATTTCTGCCATCTATACTCTCTCATTCTTTCTCAAGAGAGGCTCATATATGAAGCAGGTTTTGTGCTGGTGGAACTGTCATGTTTCACCAGGACACCATGGTTCTCTGCCTGCCATGCAGCTGGACACGCATCCGTGACACTCCTCATGTCACCAAAATGCAGTCTGTCACCTTTTGGGCATGCACATGTGTGGTGAACAACGTGGACTGGACTGTGCTGCAAGCTGAAATCACACAATGAGACCCTGCCCCAGCTCTGCCATCCCCAGTGGAAAAGGTGGCAATGACAGAAACTGCATCTTGGCCACAGAGATTTATAGGACAGGGAAGGTACCATGGTGGTCAGCTTTAAAAGGCAGCTTTGCCTCACAAAAAGAAAAAAATATTAGATATTAATGAACTTCCAAAAGGGATTTGATAAAAACAGAATTCCATTTTAACAAATGAACAAAAATGACTTCAACTTTTCTGCTGTTCTCTTTCCAAGAACACAGACACACAGACAAGAAAACATTTCCCATACACGTGAGGGCATCCATTTGACACAAACTGAGAGAACAGGATTACACTCAGAACAGAATTTCTGCCCTTAGATCCTTATCTGTTAACAGATGTCACATTTAGATACTGAAAGGCAATAGTTTGCAAGAACTGTGACACAACATTGAACTGAGGAGATAAATCTGCATTAAAAAAGAAGTAAAAGCCACACTATCTGTGGTTACTTAATTAACATTTATGTTCCATCTTCAGGAACATTTATGTTCCCATCTTCCTCACGCTAAAATATGCTAAACAGCATTAAACATTACAACAGGAATGACAGCCAATATTCTTAACAGAAAGATGTGAAGGACAATACATTTTGTTAGCTGAACTTAGAACTGTATGACTTTAGTCTAGCACAGGAATTTTCAGCCTAGAAATGTCCTTCTTTCTCAATGTGAAAGAACAAGATCAAGGGACACAGGAGGCAATGGACTAAGAGCTGCAGACCTGGCCCTGATACTGACACCTTACACAATCACAGACAAGTTTTATAAACTCTTCACTAGCCCCGTTCTTTGTCAAATGAGGTGCCATCTTTTTCAGATGCACACTCTAAATGTTGGTTAATCACTGAGGAGGGCTGTAGATGTTCAAATAATTCTGTTTTATAATGAAAGAAAAATTTCTGTACCCCAAAACCTTGTCTCAGCCTCAGATATTAATTAGTCTTTCAAAAGTTACCATCTCTCCTCTGAACCCTGTTCCCACTTATCCTTCACCTACTAAGCCTGTAATGGTTCCACAGAATTCAGGTACATTATGGAGCTCTACAGAATTCAGGTAGATTACAGAGCTGGAGAGGCAAAGATCATAGAAAATATACAGATTGTCTTAATCTACTGGTGGGTGTTCTTAATTAAAAGAAACACAGTCTGATACAAAAGCCACAGCAATATTTCTGACATAAACTGTAACAATAACAGCACAAATGGAGGTCTTCAAAACTGGCAAACTACTGATTTTAACTGTAACATCTGTGTGTTCATTTCATCTGAACAAATTGAATCTGAGGATCTTAGAACTATATCACAATCGTCTGTTGATTACAACCACCTACACTGAAAATATACAAATGTTCATGCCCACAAAAACAAGAAGCGTATCTGGAATTTCATTACTCCCTTAAGAGCTTTAAAGTTGTATTGGAAGCAGACAATTGAATCCCTGTGCTGACTGTGCAATGGACTTTGAAGCTGCACACTTAAATACATTAGCATTCATGAAGATAAAACCTAAGGATAATACTATAATTTAGACATAATTATTTTAAAAGTTATGTTCTTTTCCTAGAGAAACTGGAAATGTGTTCTTTTTATAGGTGGAATATATAAGTAGAGAAGCTAAAATCATAAAACAAAAATCAGTGGCAGAATTTACAAGAAAAATTGCAATTTCCTGGGTATTGTTCAACTTACCTGAACCAAAAATATAATGAGAAAATAAAAGTTGGCTACTCTTCTGAACTGCTCAAATAAGTTTTTTGGAACAAAATTCCACACTGTATACTGAAGGGCAAAAAAGGAGAGAGAGATTAATAATCACAACACAATGCACAATTTTTCAGTGAAATTCAGTTCTGCTCCCACTGAACTCTCCTAACCTAAATCTTCTCATTCCCTGGATCCCCTCCCCCAGACCTTGCTGCTGTATCCAATTTTTGTTCATTTATTTTTATTCCTTCTTTAAGTACAGCTAGCAGGGAAACAGGGGTAGCAACTGCATTTCCTCTACAGGCTAAGTTTAAAATGTTTTCCTCCAACCGGGACAGGGGCAGCTGGAGTCATTTGGCTGCTTGTGTCCTGGGTAGGAGGAAGGAAATTAATTCCTGCAGCTGTAACATTCCCTCCAACACTCCAGCTACCAGGCACATCCCACCATCAGCTCTATTGATTTCAATCCAAGGACACACCGGGAGGGAATCCGCAACTGCAGTCCACTGCTGATTTATTTTATGCAGAGTTCTGGCTTTCAATTTAGCTATTTAAAAAAATCCTCATAACCAGCTTCATCCTGCCTTTTAAGTAGTTTGGGCAACACTGATTGAAAAACTACTTTTCTTCAGAAAGCCTGAACAACTTATTTAATTGCTTTGTACTTGAGTTTTGAGGAAAGAAGGGCGAGAGAATGAGACAAACTACACAAGAAGCAACCCAGCTTTTCCCTCAAAACAGTTCAGAGTTTGTTTCATTTTGAATACTGTATATGCACCACTAGACATAATACAGACGTCCCCATCTGCCACAAAACTTCTTAAGTAACACATCCAGTGGTTTTGCCATGACAAATTGATTCCTTACCTTGGATGATATGATTCTGTTGTCCGCAAACTTCTGAGGAACATAATGGCCATGCTGGGGAAAACGATTTGCTATATAAATAGTTCTTGTGTCGCTTTGATGCGGTGGGTCAAAACCCTAGAACATAAAATAAAGAAAGAGGTAATAAAGAAATTTGATTTTATTAACTGCTGCTTTGTAAAATTCAGTGGAGAAGGACATTTGGATATCCAGCAGCAGTTTTCAAAAAGAACAGAAAATTACTGCATAAAATTGAAGTCTGCTATGTCCAGACAATTGTCAAAAACTGTGGGGAAAAAACCCAAGATCTTACTTTTGAGGTTGTGTACTCATTGTGAAAAACTGAAAGTAAAAATCCCCGTCTCAAGGATAGAGAACAATTGCTACCATGCAAACTTGAAGCCCTGCAAAACTAGAAAAGGAAGAAACAGAAATGGAGATGAAAACATAAATAATTTACAAAACCTCACAGCCATGCTCACAATAACCCTAAAAAAACACATTATTGAGAAAAATAAAAGGTCGAAACATACAAGCTATAATACTATGCTGTGGTGACTGGATCTTGGAAAGATTCTCACCAGAAAAAAGCCAAAAGCATACACATCTGACCAGACAGCAGTATTTTTCCAAACAAGTTCTATCTCCAAGAACTAACATTTTGTCTCATTTCCAATGTGATTTTCTGCCATTACCACCAATTCATACATGAATGGTGCAACAGTGAAAGCAAACTTATGAGGCGGGGAAAAAAAGCATATTTACAAATACTTATCAATAATTTCCTGCCAAAACAGATGTTCTGAGCGAGGTCCCTGGGAATAAAAGCCCTGTTTCAGGTCTAATGCTCAGTGTTTTCATAACTGCTTCTTCAAGAGGAAGTGGAACACAAGTGTTAAACCTGCAGATGACACCACCCTGGGACTGCAAGAACACCAAGTAAGAGAAAATTCTTGACCAACCAGATGCACAGAACACAAAGATCCAGCACAAAGAAACTGCATCTAGAAAAAGAGAAAAAAGGCCCACAAAGGAATTTTAAAGAAAAATGTCAAAAGCTATAACAGATCACAGGCTAGACATGAGTCATCCACGTCACCCCACTGAGAAAAAGGCCTTCAGTGCAAAGGAGGCTGGAGGAGTGGGAGGCACAGCTGAAGCACTGTGAACCAACTGGACAGCACCCAGAGGAGTGCAACATGAGCCCCAAGAGATCCTGAAAACATGACATATAACGCAAGGCTGAACAATCTAAAAAGCAAAGAGCAAACAAATTAGAGTCATTTAGCCCAGAGGAGAGGAAACTTGGGATATCCTAGTAAATCTCCTGATGAATAGAAGACTGTTCCATTGAGAAAATGTGTGCTCTGAAGGCCAAAGAAGAGCAGAAGGAAGCAGGCTTAAGCTGCAGGTAAGAAAACCTAAGTCTGGTATTCGAAAGCAAACAAATTCCTTTGTTGTGGAAAGGAATAATTAAACACCAAAATAAGTCATGAGGAAAGGCTGCAATGTCTGTAACACAAGGGCTTATATCTAGGTCATTCAAGTCTATCTTTAATTGAGCCTTTCCTGGGGCTACATGACTCACCAGAACCCTTCCCAGCAATAATGTTCTGACCCGGAGAAGCAGGTGATGTCAGAAGACAACCAAACAGTAGTAATTCTGATAACAGGCCAAGAAAACTACTAAAGGAAAAGGCAAAAAGCTTTCAGACATTAAATAAACTAGTGAAATTAAATTTGGAACTGTTGTTTGATTGGGAATCAATGACTGTCTGCAAAGTGGTGAATTCCAGAATCAGCACCACACATATTCCTTATCTTAGAACCAACTTGCAGAGTTTACACAATCCCCTTGTTCTTTGATGCCAAGTGCAAGGACAACTGGTGGTGTTCTTTGCTAGAAAGGGCATTATCAACTCCACCACTGCAGGTGAGGAAACTGCATTTGCAGTTGTTTTGCTCCACTTCTGAATGAGGCTCAGAGCTTTATCCATGTCAAATAAAAAGTGACACTTCACAGAACTCCAGAAGAAGATACCTCTGTGCCAGTTAACTACAGAAGATGAACAGAGCACAATGACTGACATAAAAACTGGTTGGCATAACCAAACATTATTTTTTTAAAATCCATGAATATCTCTAACGCAAGTCATTAGGTATGTTCACATTCAGGATGGTGTCATTTTAAAGTAAAGGAATAATTAAAAAATCCTCTCAAACATACAAATGTTTGTGTTTAGTATCATTACTACAGAAACAGTCTGCTTTAGAAAGAAAGAGGTGCAGAATAATGAAGGGAGAAAGAAAGGAAGGGGGATTTTTCAAAGAGATTTGAAGGAGAATAAACTTTAGATGACAAGCAGTGGAAGGCTGGTCTAGTCACATGCTCCAGGGTGAAAACTTGTTTAAAGATAAGACAGGGAGACAAAAAGTAGATAGGAGAAGGATGAAAAAAATACACAGGATACCAAAAGCAAAATGCAAGGAACTGTTCACAGCTTTATGAAAA
This sequence comes from Dicaeum eximium, assembly GCA_013396995.1. Classification (NCBI taxonomy): domain Eukaryota; kingdom Metazoa; phylum Chordata; class Aves; order Passeriformes; family Dicaeidae; genus Dicaeum; species Dicaeum eximium. The sequence continues at coordinate 1,019,452 of VWZP01008069.1, read as the reverse complement.
GAAACACAAGCACGAAAGGAAGATGAGAAAAAAATGTACCTGTTAACTGCTGACACAAAATTTAAAGAGAAGATTGCTTGCAGCATAAACATTTTGGATATCTGACATTAGTGACACAGTACTTCTAAATCAATCCAGAAGATGCCACAAATAAGTGTTTTTCAAGCGAGAAAAAAGGTGCCTAATTAGTAAGATTTCATACACAGCTCTGTTCTACATCTCAGAAAATGTCTGGCACTCACAAAATGCCAGACATACTCACTTTGGAAAGTCAGACTCTACAGCCTGAAAAAATTCCACTCTAAATCAAACAGATGTAAAGCAAGGAAAAAAACCACAAAGAGCAAAGAAAACAAGTTGCAGTCTTCTTTCTGACAGTGATAAATGCTAACCTGCATGCCACTTGCTGAACGCTATTAAAAGATAAATCAAAGATTACTGAGTGACTAGGATATCACTGAATTTTTTATATGCCCTTTTTAGGCCACTATCTGAGCACCTGAAGGTTGATGAGTTTGATGACATTTTATGATGAAGAGTAAAGACCTCTGGACAACTCCAGTCTCACTGCACAAGCACTTCTATCAGAATGAATATCTCTGCTGAAGCAGGCTCAGATGATTAAAAGCAAGAACTTTACTTTCCAAATAAATCAGAATCTCAGGCCATACAAATTTACAGGTGCAGTTGTGGAGCTGAAACAACTTAAATTTGCATTCTATACAGATTTAATTCTGTTTTGTTGACCTTTGCCACAGAGAAGGCACAGAAGCTGCGCAGTCAGCAGATCACAATGCACACATAAGGCAGGCTGGGGACAAAAACCCCTCAGTTGTCAGAGCTGGAAAAGGACACAACCCTGACACCCTCCGTGACTTGACTGTAGTCACAGCAGGGAGTGAGTGTCAGAGCTGGGAACAAACCCCACATTTCCTAAGTTTTACGACTATAACTACTAAAAGTCACTTGGAATTAGCCAACAACCCTGCCATCTCATAATTAGCTGATGAGACCACAACTAAGCAGATCTTCCAGAGAAATTTTAATTACACATCTCTCCAAGGAAAATTCTGCACAGGCGTTGAACTTCATTGTTCAAGAGCTGAAATGTCTTTAACTCTTCTCTAACTATGGAGCTGGTCACAGAGCCTGCTCCTGACACTTAACTGATTTGTAGCCCAAATTTCTGCCCAGCAAGGGATCTTCCACAGTAACTCTGTGCAGCCAGCAAAGCAGTGCAGAAAGCACACTGTTTCCTAATTTCACTTAATGGACAGTTCTCTCTCTTTCTAACGTCATTCTCCAACTCAGCTGCAAAAGTAGGGTAACATGCCCTTGCCAAAGGATTTCTGCAGCTAAACAGCATGAGCAGAGAAACCCAAATTACAGTCTTGCAAAATGATTAAGTTGTCACCAATCTCTTTCAAAAGAAAGTTAGTTTCCCTGCAGTTACCCAGTGAAGTGATTTCTAACCAAATGCACTGATCATTGATTTAATAACAAATAATGTTGAATATATTACAAGACCTGGTATTCAAGGCTTCTTGACCAGGTATATTACAGGCATATATATTACATGAATCACCTTTAAATAAAATCTGACCATAAGACGAAATGACCTGATTTTCTCCCCTTCATGTTGCAAATTAAATCTAGATTTATTGGCTAAAATCCAGTGCTTCAGATGATTTACCAACAGAAAACAGGCGTTATCTACCCTTGGAATACAGCTCTCACTTCATCTTTAATACACACTTCCCCAGCAGAAGTTCTGCACCCCAATGAACTTAATACTTTGGTTTTGAAAATAGCCTAAAAGCATGTCACTTATATACAGCACACAGATACTCTAGTCAAGCTGATTTATAAAGCACAAATGAAAATAACCTTTTAAAAAGGAAAAAGAAAGAAGTGATTAATAGTTTTCATTCCTTATAAATTTGAATGACTCTAAGCAAAGTCTAAGTAATTTTTACTAAACTTCTTCAGCAGTGATTTCATTTACTGTTCTAAAAGTCAGACAAAGAGATTCTCTGTGCAGTAAATTAGGCCCCTTTAAGACAGCACAGAAAACATATCCTGGGGAACTGAGGAGAAATATTTGACTGCAATTTAATGCAATTTATTTCATGAAAGCCATGGAATTCAACAGCCACCCCCAAACAACTCTTTCCTACTTCTGTCTGCATCTCAACCAAGGTACTTGGAGAACTGCCATTGGCCATCAGGTAAAGAAAACTGATCCATCCACTTTCCCACTTGGGCTTGTGTTTTTTGTTTTGTCTTGGTTTTTTTTTTCTAGCTTTTTTTCATATGTTATGCCAGTTGTCTGGTCATATAATAAAAAGCTTCCCTGCGAAAGAAGAGTTTTACACTGCTGCTGAGGAAGCCTTAATAACACATGTAACAAACTAGGCAACCACACAGGAAGCAAATGAGGATCAGCACTACAAAAAAAGACCCTCTCAACACCTGCAAGTGCAAAGGAAGAAAAGAAAAAATGCTTTTGTACTCAACCTGTTGCTGTAACATCTACTGCAAGACTCTTAACACTTCAGTACCACTATTAGAGTCTGCAGCGTGCACCAAACCCTTCCCCACACACTCTACAGCACCTATGGGAGACAGCAGAAATTCACAGATCTTTCAGCAAGGATTACTGACACAAGACTGCAAACAACACATCCATTTCATTATCAAGCTTTGCAATACATGCATTGACAATCACCAATCATCTGCCAGGTGGTTTTTGCTTATGATTTGCATAAACGTAGTATACTTCAATATCATGTCCCAGGGTTTCTCATTCATTACTCACAGCTTGTAAAGAGGGGGAAGAAAACCAAACTTATATTTGCCAAAAGAACTTCTGCTATGTGACTACTGAAAAGTGAAAGGGGTTTGAAAGGAGGAAGCCTCATTCAAAGCCTCTTCCTCCTTTAAAAACCCCCGCTGAACACAACGGACAAAAGTAACAGTTCCTCCAAAACCTTTCTGAATATCACATACTACTTAATAAAGCTAATAAACAGAAGAAAACTTGGTCTCAGAAACCCTTTCTCCTAGAGAAGTGACTTGACTGATCGTGGCTGCAGAAGCAGAATACCACATTGCTGGCAGACAGCCCAAAAGTCTGCTATTACACTGCTGTCAAGATATATTTTGATTAAAGGTGTTTTCAGGAAATGGATTTTCTTGCTTTGGATTTTCTTCTGAATATACATAGAATACTTTTCCCTCTGTCAGATAAGATGATCTATTCACACTCCATGCCCATTTTCAGAAGTCTGTGTAAATTTGTACTCCGTACAGTCAGCCAATAATTCTTTCAGTCATGTAACTGGGCAGTAGTCAAACTGAATTTGCTTTATCAAAGGTTAGCATGAAGGAAGAAACAGGCTCTTGCAGCAATTTTAAACACTGTTCTAACAACTAAAACAGTGAAACAGCTGAAGCACCCTGATGTGTACACAGTGCCATGCAATCTGTACTTCCCCTCTTAAATACCATTGCAGTAAAGAAATAAAACTACTTTTATTTTATATATTTATTATACTATTTAAGTCATGCACTATTTGTGCAATTTCCTCTTCCCTTTTACTGTATCTACAGCTGTTCAAAACAGCTGATAATAAATCATGTTGTAACCTCCTGAAAGACCTATAACCAGATTACATTTTGTGAAAAAACACCCTCTAGGCAACAAGGCCTGCAAAATCATGAGGCACTAACCCTTCTTTTCACAAAGTTCAAGCATACCTAGCACTGTCATAAGAAAAGTTGTACCAGTGCTCGCCACAAAGTCCTGCTCACACAGAGCTCAAGCTGTTCTTACTTTATATACTATTTTGTCAAGATGCCCACCAAAAATAACTTGGAAAAACCCCTACTTAACATTTAAAAAAATCACCTATCTTCTCTTTATTCATCTGCAAACACAACAAGCAAGGTAAGGTGGCCTCGTTCACTGCTAACGCACGGCCCCGCGCCAGTTTCTATGCTCAGGTCACCGATGCCAAACATACTGGTCTTGTAACATCAATAAAATCAGAAAGGAAAAATGAGCTGAACAGGCAAGCTAAGCTTTCTAACACAGCACTCTCAAAAGCTGCTATGGTATGTCCAGTTCCTGTTAGCAGCAAAGGATTTGAACTGAGATTCAGGTAAATAGTTTAATTCAAAAATAGTCTAACTCGCATCAATGAAGGAAATGGCTTTCTTATCCATCCCTAAAATCCAAATCACAGTATTTATAAAGCATAGTCCATTTTGGACTTCATATGATAATCCAAACCTAAGACCTTACAATAGTTGGTCTTTCATGACTGTCTTCAACAGAATGCTGAGATTCACTTTTCCCTACAGGATTATTACTCCAGTACCTAAAGAGGCCCTACAAGAAAGCCAGGGGGGGACTGTTTACAAATTCATGCAGTGATATGACAAAGGGGAATGGCTTTAAACTGAGAGGTCAGACTTGGATTTCCTTGTGAGGGTGCAGAGGCCCTGGCACAGGTTGCCTAGAGAAGCCGTGGCTGCTCCATTCCTGGAAATGTTCAAGGCCAGGTTGGATGGGGCTTATCCTCTTGCCTCAATGTGCTTAACCAGCCAAATGCCTGTAAATACATTCCTTGTCCATTGTTTTATTTTCGGATGCTCCCTGTCAGACACAGAGATCATCAATGACTTTTGCTCAGATGCTTTTTGAAAGAAAAGAGACTCTACAATCAATTGTCTTCAGCTCCAATGAAGGAAGAAACTTAGCTAACATTCAGGTTCTAAGAAGTAAGCCTCAATCCCAAAGGCAGGGCTAGTGGCTCCCAAGTTCCATTTCAAGGCCAGTCAGTGTGCTCTAATTGTTTTTTAATTTGAAAAAAAAATGCTTTATATAAAGTCCAAGAAGTTGAAGAGACACTGAGGCTTGACAGTGGCTGTAGTGCAAAATGTGTGGTCTTTTGCCACATGCTCCCAAAGCAGCCCATTGCTCTAACATGGGAATGAAGATGCCTTTGCAGTTCCAACTACACAGTTCTAATTTCAGAACTGAAAGTTTTCCTCTGTGGGCTCCAGCAATTAGTTTTCTTTATCTGCAATATCATCTTCCTGTCAGGCATGTACAAAAGGAGAGTAGGCAAGATTTTTAAAGCTGAAGGGTGACTTCAAGACACCCATCAAGAGACAACTACAGGGCATTGTATTTTATAAAATAAGAATTGAGAGCTCAAAAATCACAAGCCACTTTTCCAGAAGACTTCTCAAACTATATAAACTACACTGAACTTGGAAAGTGCTACAATTCTGCAATAACGAACCACAGAAATAGCAGCTACTAAACAGGCCACTCTAAGAAATACAGAACCAATGCAAGAAATGAAACATTTAACACACAAATCCTTCACATGCCTCTAATGACCATATGATCTCAGAAAAAGAAACGCCCCAAGTGCATCCTTTCTGTACATTCCCTGCATTTGTTAAGTAGGCTTACAGCAGATTTTCAATATTAAATAAAACATTCAAATCTATGACAGGCTACCAACTTTCCCTTAAGGCTAGAAAGCAGCTCAAATCTTGTAGATAGCAATTTCACCATATAAAAATGATATTTCTCCAGTCTGTGACAGGAAAAATACAGAGCAATCATACATTCCTTCACATACTGGCATACTATACACACTATTATCTTAAAATGAAATGCTGTTTACCCACTGCTTTGAAGAATCATTTATAAAAGTATTTTACACAAGCATGAAGGGCTCCTGTTCTGGACTACTCATATAGCCATTATTGAAACCCCTTGTTTTCAATATTTGGATTTGTTCCAGTAGGCAATAGCTATTTATGCCAATCAGCTCCTGCACTGAGAGTCTCATTCATATTTACTTTCAGCATGGGAAAAAACCCAACAAACCCTTTCCAAAAGTACCTTCCCCCAAAATGACCATTAAATAATAAATCTTAAGGCTTTTTTTGAAATGTGTGCCAAAATGATATTGAAAAATGCTGACAATGACTGCTAAACAAATTTCACAGGAAGAGAATTTAGTCCATTGCTAGAACTGTCTAGCTCTTCTTTTAAAATGCTTTGAGAAAGCCTGCTCTGTAAAACATTACAGTTTTGAGTCTATGGCATCCACACAATAGCATTTTTAGTCCTAATTCCATTTTGAACATGATTTATGATTTAAGTGTCAGTTTAATGCCCTGCTTTCAGACATGTGTACAGACTAGTCTATCCTTGAAGCTTGTTAAACCTTAAGCTTCCTTTCAATTTTATTGCAATTCTCTTTCCAAACAGAAATGTAAATATCCACAAAAATGTGCACAGCCACACAAAGTAGCACAAAAACGTGCAAAGGAGTAACAAAATGCAACAACAGATGACAACATGTATTTTGGGGGACAAACCATATAAAACCTCTTCCTCTAGTAAAACATTTCAGGATAAAAACAAACAGCTTGCCTTTTGTCTACATCATTATCTCTCCTTCCCATTTACAGGAAAGTTCTCCTTTCACAGACTTATTTTTACTCAAAGTAAACAAGGAAAAAAAAAACCTCTTAAGTCACTGCATGTGGGAGGCCAAGGAATTGTGGGCGTTTGTTTTTTAAATCACAGTGTAGTTCTCAGTCCTACTTTCTATCTTTTCTACCGTGGTCTGTACTTAGTGGTTTTCTCAACAGCAGGTGAAAAGAGGTTTGTATTAAAAAAAAGAAGTCTAGCTGCAAATATGTCACCTGTGTTTTGCTAGAAGATATGACCTTGCATTTACAGAGACACTTTGTCACATCTATTTTGCTGCAGTTTAACAAACAGATTTTGTGCTAGAAATTGAAGGATTTTTTGGAGAGGTAAACTTTTTCCCGGTGACACAATTACAAAAACAGTCATAACTACTGAGCACATCACCATACAGTCAAGAAAAAGCAAGAGCAGATCGTCAGTGAAAGTCACAAGTCGTGACGCTTTTAATGAAATTTAAACACATTGTTATGTTTTTCTTTTATAATTTGTGTCTCTCCATCCCAGAGGAAAGCAAATGTCAGTTTTAATGAAGTCAGCCAACTCATTTAAAACTAGAAAAACAAATACCAATGATTTTCAAAACACATGTTGAATGTTACTAAATCCAGCACATATCTACTTGCCTTAGATTATAAATTTTACCTTCCACTGAGAGTACAGAAACGATCTCTGAGCAGTAAACAGAGCCTTTAACCCATCCCCCCAGATACTCCCTATTGACCAGAACACAAATAGTTTTTGCTCATTGTCAACGAAATTCTATTTTTCTCCCTCTTCTCCCTTAGTCACATAAAAACCATAAACAGACAGAAGTTATTCAGGGAGCAGGACTCCATTAGTGCAGGAATATCATACAGTCAATTAAATAGTCCTATTATTGCGTAATTAGTGGAAATTTGGCACAACAAAAATTTGCTGCTTAAAAAGATCGTGGATAGGAAAAAAAAGAAAAGAGGATGGGACAAGACACAGGTCAAACATCCAAGTCTCACAGCAAGGCAGCACATCAGACAACACCCATCTTCCCCTTTTTAAAACATCTTAGAAAGAATCAGTGTCAGCAGTGGTTTGATTATGTTTTGGTATGCAATACTTAGATTTAGAGTTTAATTTTCATGAGGTAAGACTTAGGAATTACACACAGGACAGTGGATGTCTCCATTTGGAGCAGACAGCTGGCTGAAGGCAGGGCCAGGTTCTGCACGCTTTGGAACACACTGTGCTGCAAATGCATCAGCCCTCAGCAGTCACAGAATACAAAGAGAAAACAAGGTTAAAAGACCCAAACACATGAGAGCACTAGTCCAGCAGATCAAAGAATATCTCTAGCAAAAAAAGAGGGCCACATTTTCTCCTCTGCTAAGTTAAAGTAGGGGAGTCCTTGACCTCCAGCTCTCAAACTACTCTAGCAAAGCAAGGCAACCTTTGAGCTGTTCCAACAAGCACCTTGCTGATCCCTCAATGATAATTCAGAAGGCACTAACCATGCAGTCTGAATCCCAGGAACTCTTCTGAGCAAATATGCATTTATTTTTCTAGCAAAAAATAACAAGCAGTTAGTTAGTTTTAGCCAGAAAGGGGAAGAGGCTTCATTGACAAATAAGAGGGGGGAAACTGTACTCCAGAATAGCAAGGTGATTTCAGAAGCTAGATCCTCAGTCATTGGATTAAAGTACTTCTGGCATTAAAAAAATACAGGGAATTCTGTGGGGGGCAGGGAGAAAAAGTAACTGCATTCAGTAAAATGATTAAATGAAAACAATACACACTTGTCAGTGCAAACAATGAGATAAACGCTGTCCACCTTGTTCAGAATGCCAGTGACTGCAAGGTATTACAAAATACCATCTGTCCTCTCAGAACATCTTAACAGTAACCAGCATCTGAAAGGAAAAAAAAAAAACATCCCAGACATACAATCCCCTAGTGCTAATCTATTTGAGGACATTCCCTTATTAGTAGAAATTTTTCTTTAGAACACATCTAGAAGATGAAGAAGAACACTCCTACAGATACTGTGCTGGCTGTGGATGGTGTGAGGTGTGACAGGCACTACCTACACAGAACAGTCAAAAACATTCCCTGTGATTACCCCTCAATGCAGCCTATGGAGAACTTCTGGATTTGATAAACTCCTGACATTCCTCCTAATCTGCACCTTCTCATAACCACGAAATAAATAAAATAGCTTGGTAACTAGGTTTTACAGTTAATCTATAGATTTTATCTTTGATTTACAGTTAAATAAGAAAGCTGCATTTGCCCAAAAAACCCAGCCCTCCACAGCATTAAAGCTGTTGTGCACTACAGCATTCAGGTCCTGGAACTGCAAAGATACTCTGCCAAATCCAGCACACTTGTCTTGAATTGTCATTAATAAAAGAGGGGCCAGGCAGGCAACTGTTAGGTTTTCTCCATGCAGTATCCTTTGTACTTCACTGAGCTGTCAGACTACAGATCAAAAGGCTCAAACTCCCCATAACAGCAATAGAAGAGAAATCCTGAGTCCCTTCTCCAATTGACAGGACTAATAATTTAAAATTATGCAGCTAAACTCGTACATAGAAGGGTATTCTACCACAATTTTCAGAGACCTCCCTGCCAGAGAACTGAGGGTGTCAGCACGTTCTGTTAATAGCACTGCAACAGCCCCTGCACTCCATGTGCACCATCAGAGAGCAGCAGAGCCCAAACTCTGTCACAAAGCCACCAAACGAGAAGTGGAACAGAAAGTCCCTGGGTGTTACAAATGTCACTGCACTCTCGTTCTGTGTTGGCACTGCACAAACTCGGCCCTGGGAGCCACAATGGCACTTGGTACACAGATTTGCCATGAGGTTTAACCCATCCTATCTGGAAACGCAAATAAAACATACTATGCTATTCCTGAATATTAATGATGCCTCCTATCAACTCTTGTTTATCCGGTTGCTTTTTTCAAGCAGAGTTGGCTGTGCCTGTGGCGTTATGCAACCCTTCAAATCCACATGCCTACTGCTCCCTGAGATCTCAAGGTAACAGAGCTGGAACCCAAACATCTCTTCCACCCAAAGCTTGTCTTTGTCACGGCATTTTACTCAAAGCCATGAATTTGGCTCTGTATTTTTTGATAACTAAAACCTAAGTATTTCCAACTATTAACTACATACTATAACATCACATTAACTAGAAAGTTAATGACTTACTATACTTATTTAGCATGAGGCAGCATTAGAGGGAGAAAAACTGATAAACTGTCTCTGCAGAGTGGTGTGAATTGTTTCAGAGCAAAAAAATCAGACTGGAGGCCAAGATACCAAACAACCTGATGATTTGTGCCACACAGGCACTGAAGGCTGTACTACTGTCACCAATTGCTTAGATACAACAAATCACTAAAAAACATCTAATACCTCAGTTAAAAAACTGTTACAGACTTGTAAGATGATAATAAGGATGAATGAAGTCATAAGTTCTCAGCATGTCTCCTCAGAGGACTGCTCATGCCCTTCTATCCCTTTCTACAGGCATGCACTGGACTTCAAAGAGAAAACACAGCAAAGCCACCACTTTCAAAACCTAGCTAAAATAGTCTGAATTCCATACCAGGTCGTCACATTAAGTTAACCTACTTCATTCTCCCCCCATCTTAACAATGCAAGTTCTCAAAACCATATACACTCATGAGCACTCAGTATTTGAAATACTGTTCTCTTAAGCAAACAAGAAGTTGCAAAACAATTCATTGGTTTCATGCACTGAGTACTTAATAACTACCTAAAAGCACCTTCAGCAAAGTACCAGCCCTCCCCCTTTCCCCAATCCCTTACTACTTTTCCAGCATTTCTGCACACCAACGTTTTTCTTTTGTATTACTACAACATCCCACTTGCATCACTCCCACGCCTCTGCCTGATTCCAACCCTCCTGTATGGATGAGGATCCTTTTTTAAAAGCCCTTGCCACATCAAGCACAGGTACAAACGCATACTCCAAAGGCATCCAAACCCACACATTCCTCTCTTCTCCTCTCAGACACAGATTTTGGTACCTTTTGATTTGAATATTTCTGTCACCCCACTCTTCCCACTCATTCTGGTTTTTTTGTCAGCATCCTTCCCCATGTTTTTACCCCTCTGATATTCTTTCAGAACCTAAACATCACAGCCATGTGGAGAAGCAAACATAGGGTGGGATCTATGTTAAAGCAGCAATTACACACAGGGATGAGTTTTCTGAGTATCTTTATGGTGGGATACCTATCTTAGGCCATTTATCATCTTTATGAGCTGTGAAACAACCAAGCCAGTAACATCTATGACGTCTATTAAAAAAAAACCTCCAAAACACATATGATTGCAATAGTTTTTTCTCATCGGTATTATATTTAGATGTCTGCCAAAGGTCTTGGATTTTTATTGTCCTGCTTTTCTACTATACTAATTCTTCCCTGTCAAAACTGGTGCAAGTTTTAAACAGTCATTTTCCACCAGTTTCCTTTAAGAAGCACTAAAACCTCCTAGTGCCAAGTTTATTGCTCATCCTGTTACACTAATGTTTTACTTTCTAGTAAGGGCAAACAGATTTCTGGAAAGCTGGTCAGTGCACTGCTTGCAGTGAAAAAAGCAACCATGTCTGATACATGAATTGCTAGCCCTGATACAGTCCTAATCTAAACTCTACACAAGACAGCATAATGCTGCTTTAAAAACCACATGCACAAACCTCAAGCCACCTTCAAGTGGAAAAAATGATAGCTATACTATACCAGTCGTTTCTTTTTCCCCCCTAAAAAATGTGTGTACGACTGTAACAGAACAGAAGAGTGCAGTCAGAGCTCGAAGAGAGCAATTAATTTCCAGGTCAGTAACTCCTGGTGTCAGACCAAACTACTGAGCACTGTCAAGCTGGCACTGAGACCACCACCACAAGCTCTCTGCCTCAGACACAGAACTGGGAAAATCTATGGGCCATGGGAAAGGAGGTCAGGGAAGAAGAGGAGAAAAACAGAAAACACAAAATTTTTAATCTGTTTTTTGGTAAAAAGTGATATAACAAATTAAATCATTAGTGAGACAGAAGCTTTAACTAATCAAAATCTGAAAATCTAACTAATGTAAACTCTTACACTAACCTGGACAACATCTGTGATGCAAAGTAACTCCAATGAATGGAAGAAGTTATTTTACAAACACATCCTTTTTGAAAGAATTTCTCCCTTAGAGAAAACGCCAGCAGGATAATGCTGGTCGGGGCAGGAAGCCGGCCAATACTTCAAATCAAAATAGTGAAACCTGAGGTACTTCCCTGCTACAGCAGCACAGCCGTGACAGCCACGGCCGCCTGGCTTCCCCTGCTCGTTCTAAGCCGGCACAGCAAGCAGCGCCTAGGTGGGGGACAGGCACCCTCACTGCTGCCTTTTCCAAGTGCTTTCCCCCGCCAAAAGCATTTCACGGATCTTTTCCTTCCATTTCTTTCACTTTCAAATCCTCAGCACGCAGCGGCTGCAAAGAGCTCAGGTACGGGGAAATATCTGAGAGAAACTAACGTCGGGTGAAAAAGCCTTAAAACATTTCGCAACGGGAAGGAGGAAGAAGCTGCCAATCTCTGAAGTGTCGGTCCAGGGAAAAAGGCACTGTCATTTCTCCGGGAAGTTTGGGGAGCCCTTCCCGACGGGGACCACACGAAAGGGAACGCGCTGTCCTCTGTGCCAAGGGGGCTTCGAGGAAAAAAAAAAAAAAAAACACAAAAAAACCCAACCAAAAGCCAAAAAACCGAAACATCCCAAACCCTCGGATACGGGTGAAAAATCACATTTAAAAACCCGTCAATAACGATCCAAGTGCAGCCTGCGGGTCTCCCCAGCCCCTGCGGGGGGAAGCACTCTCCTCCCTCCCGCACCCCGGCCCTGCTCCCCCGCTTCCTCCGCGGACCCGCGGCCCGGGCGGCGCCGTCAGGACAGGGCCGAGCGAGATCCCGCCCGGCCCGTGGCGCGGAGGGCGCAGGGAGGCACCTACCAGCTGCTGCCGGACCCAGCGCAGCATCCCCGGCGGCGCGGGTCGCGGCCCCCGCGGCGGGGCTCCCTCGGCAGTGCCGCGCCCTCCCTCCGCTGTCGCCGCCGCCGCCTCAGGCGAGCCGCCCGCCGCGGCTGCTCCCCATGGCGCGGGGCCCACGCCGAGTCAGGAGCGGCACAGCCCCGCCGGCGCCC